>JAULBW010006185.1:0-122439 GCA_032358265.1 Vaucheria bursata | reverse complement strand
GTTTCCAAGTAGCTACAAGAAAGATGACACGTAGCAATTTGTAGAGCAAGTGCACAAAGGATTCCATAGAGGATTGTGGCAAAGGTGTAGACATAAAGGGTTTGTCATTAAGGTGCAACTAGGATAAAAGGTGCAAATAAGTAAAATGGACAAAAATCATAGAAAAGGTGTGGGCGAAATATAGGCAAACATAGACGAACATTTACAAACATAGTTGAGCAGTTATGCTGTAGCAATTTAGAGAGATAGCAGGACCGGCAAATATCCTGACAGTTATGAAACTGTGACTCTATAGACTTAATTCGTTTTATGTGTGCATTGTTTTAAAGTATGTTCTCTTAAAGAGTGTTCTCATAAGTATGTTCTCATAAGTGTGTTCTTATATACATGTGCTCTTAAGTAACATTGTGTTGGCAAGATTCATTCTTGGCAACACATGAGCAGGGACTAAAATGTTATTGACTGTGTATGTTTTCTTTGGATTTCTGGTTGTGCTTATTACTGGTTACATGTATAGTCTTTAATCTAGTAATTCCTAACAGCCCTTTGAGGTTACCTCAAGGGCTGCATGAAATATCTTTTAAAAAATGCACTATGAATTTGTTATTGCAAAAAGTCCTGACATTTTGACTTTTATGGCAGTTTTGGGGACACATTATATTTGGGATAAATATGAAACTAATTAGACCAACTGTAATAGAGCAGTATATTCTGGCACATATATCTATTTCTTAGCAAGAGTCCAACTTGAAATTATAGGCATCTTCATCTTCTCAAAAACTGCCGTCTTTTTGTCAAGACACAACAAACAGGCAAACAATGCAAAAGAGTAACAGCTCAATTGTACATTATATCTTAACCTGTGTTGTGAGAAGTGTAATCACTTCTCACAACACAACATAATTAATATTTAAAACAATTGTATGACTAGCCACTTATTGAGAATGTGACTAGTATCAAATAAAGAATGTTCTAAATAAGAACACCTGCAGCTACAAAAATTGAAGAGGAATTAACTTATAATATAAGTTAATTCCTGACACTTTTCTGCACTGCTTTATTTTAAATATATCCATGGAGTATTTAGTTTTGACTTTTTATTTAAAAATATTATGTTTCTTCTTCATTGCAAATGTTTGAATGTTGCTCAAAAACTGTATTGCTAAAATGAATTTTTTACTTGAGTGCAATTAGCAACTGTGACTTTTGTCTCAGATTACTTTTCCTTTCCTATTCCCTCTTTTCGATTCTATAGTGTTAGGAATTAACTCCCTTACGGATTAATTCTATTTTTATAGCTGTGGTCAGTGTTCATTTATGACATTCCAAGCAAATTAGCTACACAGATTCTAGTAGGGTTTTATGTTTTGTTGTGTTGATGAAGTTAGCTCACTTCTATCAAAACAATTAGTGCATGATGAATACACATATTTCTGCCACAGTTTCTTGTGCTTAGTTGTGTTCCATGTTTCTAACATATAGTTAATGAATTCTTTGTTTAGAAGTTTACCTTTCTGAGGCAGCAGTTTTACATCTGTAAATTTTCAAAGGTTAAATGACTTTAGTCCTATGAAGAAAAAGTACAGTACTATCGTTTGCCTCATTTTATTTTCTTGCAAAACTTTTTGTACGCCTCTTGAAAAAATATTTTGCCAGACAAAAACCTTTTGGGGTGTGGAAAACTTTTGTCTTTTTAGAGAGGCCTTTTCTCATATTTAAGACAATTTCCATTTTTGCACGTGCGTGAGATGACCAAAATCTTGCACCACTTATGAAAGGGTAAATATTCTTCTTTGTCAATTACCAGTAAAAATCTCTTGGTAAGATGATTCTTTTTTAAATAGCTTGATATTGACCATTTCAATAGGTTTTTAGTCGCTCCCTGATAGCGCATTTATTGTCTTCTTTTTTAGGGGGGGTTAAAAAATGCACCTGATGCTTTGCAAGTGGAGTAGAACATCAGTGACCCCAGCGTAGCGATGGAGATGCTTCGCCCTGGAATGTGCGCTGTTATGGAATAAAAATAATTTAGTGTTTTACTGTGAAGTCAAAGTTTCATCGAGGAGTGGGGGTAGAATCTATTATAAGCAGGGGTATGCAATAAAACGATTAGTGCAAGAGGTTTTATTTTCTGCGAATAATCCTGCCGACGAAAGCGATTTTTCAAAAGTCTTCAGGTTTAGTCTAGGGGGAAACTATAGGTGGGCAACCAAGCAAGGCCAGCGGTCGTCCGATTGCTCCCGGCTCCTCGAAAGAAGATGCTGGACCAAGCATGAGGTAATATTCTTTTGATTTCTATTCATTTCATATTAACTAGCAACTATTTCTCGCTGACAAGTAAAGAAGTGATTTGCATCAAAAAAAACTTCAAAATTATTCCACTAATCCATTAAAGTTTAAGCAAACCAAGCCAAGCTGTGAACAGGATTAGATTGAAAATTTTAAATTTAGTGCAAATTTAGTGTTTTAGGTTTATAAGTGCAAAATTGATGCCATACGTTTAAACCTTACAGGTTTTTAAGTAAAAAATTTCGCGCTCGACTATGGGGCGGGCGTAAAGGTGAATCTGCCCCAACCCCTTCCTTAAAAAAAAATTTGGACACAGAACTAGAAGCAATACTCCTCAATCTTTCCGAATCATCGAAGCAAGAAATTATCGAACGATATGGAAAAAATTCCTCACCCGGTGAATTCAATCAAATTTCTCGTAGTTTAGAACCCTCTAAACAACGACGATATACTTCACCGATACTATCTTTTCCAACTTCTAATAAGAACAAAGAAAAAGCACTCAAATTTCTAGAATCATCGGATGATAACGATGATTTAGATGACATTACCCCAGGATCATCGAATTCAAATAATCACAGGCCCGCTCTAGGACGGCCAGACAGTGGGGCGTTCATACATACTTCTGCTTTTGATGAAGATGAAGATGAAGATGAGGTGTTGGATCTTATTGAGCAGCTGAAAGATGAAGTACCAGTTCCGTCTATTGGTTCAATCCTGCAGCTTAAATTGCTGCTTGCTGAAACGAGTGAGCATTCCGTTATTGTTTTTCAGGATAATGGCGGCCTGGAGCTTATAGGTGAGAATGATTATCAATATTCGATACTCTACTTGAATAAAATACTAAATTTCAAGATTGCGGTGCTCAGGTTCAACATAATTTATCAATTACTATTGTGTTCGTAGAAATTTAACGACACCTATAATATGCACTTTCAAAGGTGTTTAACATATATTTTATATATATATATATTTATCTTTAAAAGCAACCTTAAATATATGGTTATGAATGTTGGCCCTTGTGAAGACTCATTTGAACATAAATTGAGCATCGACGATAAAAATTTTAATACTTCTGGGACTCTACTGAGCTGAAGTCCCTAACTCCTACCAATTATACGTATGAAATGTTTATTTGCAAAGGTTTTCATGATCGGATGTGGCTAGTTTTTGTAAGTGTTCATATCTTAAGAATCAGTTCAGACAACTGGTAAATTTGTTGTTAATTTATCAGTTCATGTCACAAAACTGTAAATATGACAGTTTTCTAAGCTAATATCTTTAGTTGTGTTCTTGAATTATATTCGGATTTTTATGTGACTTCTCGCTGCAATCTTTTGTCATTACCAGAGAAAATCATGGCATTTTTGTGATACCAAAATCAAAATACATATGAGGACCTCACATGTAGAGTTTATAAGCTCATCATGCCTTCCTTTTTTAAAAGCTGCCTGGAAAATTTTAACTACTATTAAATTCCTCAATAACTCAGAAAAGTACGAAATCTAGTGAATTAAATCGATTTCAGTCATTGCTAGGCATTACTGCCCTAGGCAGGGTTAGTTTGTCAATACATATTTTACATCTAAGATATTTATAAAGGGTAGCTTAGGCAGGTTCAAATTTTTTGTTAGGTTACCTACAGTTAGTTTATGGTTGCAATAAATTCTGTTCAAAAATTTGCATATGGAGTAAACTTCAGTTATAACAAATTTTTCACGACCACAGAATATTTTTGTTACTGCCAAACTTTGTTATATCCAAAAATCCAAATTTTTTCTTAGTATATGAGAGAAAAAGACTCTTTTTCAGACTCTTTTGTATAGTTAATATTTTATAAATTCTATCGACTATTAAGTGATATATTCTATTGTTTGATAGTTTCGTATTTCACCAACCTTCCTCTGCTGGTGTATATTGATATCTCGTACTCAATATATTTTATTGAATGAGAGTTTTTGATGTAATAAATGGTATCAACTTATATAATATCAACGGTATTGTACAGTAATCTTTAGTAAAGCATAGCCATAGACATTGTTCTGAGAATATTTTTTTGGGGAAATCTTAAGTTGAAGTTGAATGTTGCGTTTTTAACAATATTAATACTGCTCTCTCTCTCTCTCTCTCTCTCTCTCTCTCTGTGATCTTTCTATTTTTGACATTTAACACATAAAAATGTTTAACGGAGTATCTTAAATTTTTTTGGGAATAATAGACTAAAATTTGTCACTAATATGGACTGTTATTGTACTATACTGTATAATAGTCATAGATAAATAGCAAATTTTCGTTAACATTGAGAAGTGCCAGGATTGTGTAAATTGAAAAAAAATTGCCGCTATTCATGAAATCTCCATCTGATATTGCATTAAAATTTACTTGTAAATGTATGGATAAAAAATTCTATATTATTAAATAACTGTTTGGCATCAATGCCATTTTATGTGCCATGTTTGTTAGTTCCTTATTTAAAGAATGTTATTTTGTTAGGGGATGCACTCGGTACCATAGCAGTTGCGCGTGTAGCAGCAGAAGCAGCTGCTAGCATTGGTGATTACAAAGTTGGTGCAGATGCTTCGTCAAAAGCCTTCAAAGACCATATTCAAGGGGGATCGCATGGAGTAGATGAAGATGGAGCGCTTGAAATTGAGGTTGAACTGGTACACTGCTTGATGCTTCTCCTTAATATTGGAGACAAAGCTAGTGTGAATTTCATTAGTGACGACGATGAACTGCTTCAGGTTAGATTTTACCAATGTACTTTAATAGCCACCATTAGCGTAGGTTAAGATATTGCTAGCTATGTTTAGTAATAGATCAGATTTTGTTGATGTAGACTTGTATAGTACACTAGCCTCTATTTAAAATAATCCTCACAGAAGAGTTTTCTAGAACAATTCTATGAAGTATAATTTTATGCATGAGTCTATATTATCTATTAGTTTTTCCTATCTACTCTCTCTGCTATCTCTTTACAATCTATTTGTACTATTAAACGCTCAACTAGACAGTGTAAAATCAATGAGATGAATATATATTTAAGAATTTGCAATACCATTAACTTTAGTTTTACATATGCAGTGATTTTTTAATCCAAAAATGCTTTGAAAGTTAATTTTTTCATTAATTTTAGAGAAGTATCTGAATATATATCCATTCCCAATTATAGTAAGAATAGAATAAGTCTTACATTGGCTAAAATGTGCATCTACTAGTAGCACTAGGAATTGGTCTTGCTTTCAAAATACAGGGAATACTGGATATAAGAAATATATCCAAAGCACTGAAGTAGTTCACTATATCCCAAAGTCTGATGCTGAACTTGACACAATGTTATATTTTAGTTCATTGGCTATAAGTTAAAACTCGTTAAATTTGTTTTATTTGAAGTTTACTGCATTGCACATATTACGATGCATAGGTCGTGGCCACAGTCGGAACCACTAGTCCTAGTCCCTTTGTATGCGGCAGTATGATGCGATTAATGACTGTAGTTGCAGGCAGTAATTTTGAAGGACGAGAAAAAGTTCTAAAAGCATTTGATCACATTCGACTAGAAAGGGACGATTCATGTAGATTTGTGACGCTCTGCGATACAATTGGGGATGAGCAAGCCGGAATAAGTATTAAGGTATGTTCCAAGCTACTGGCCTAATCTACTATCCATATTTTAAAGGTTAAGTAGTAGATGTGATAAGCATTTGTATTGATTTTTTATAAAACAAAGCAAGTATTTAACAAAAAAATTAAGTGTTATAACCCCCAAAAACCAAACTTAAAGCATATCTGAAATAGACATATAGATATAAATTTTTGCCAATATACATGATCATATGATGTATTCTCATATTTAGAGCAATTGGGAAAAAGAGGCTGTCGAACTTTAAAACATGAAGCTAGGTCAATTTTGATTGTTCATATGAAAAGAATAATATAATATGGCTTCTCTATGAGCCCAGTAAAATTCAGTGCACATTTTTAAGAACTTTTAAGACTGAGTCAAAATTGAAATTTTTTGAAAACATAGTTTGTCAAAGTTTCTTGCGTAATGAACCCCAAAGATAGAAGTACGCAGGGAAAGAAGAATGATGTGAATGGTGAAAAAAATCAATTTTGAAGCTGAGCTTTGGATTGCACCAGAAATATATTCTAAGAATTGCTGCAGGTCATTTTTTAATCAAAGCTATTGTACTCTATGCAAAGTCGACTTGTCAGTATCAATAATAAAATATATGAAATCATATAATGAATGGTTAGCACTATTTTTGACATACTCATTGTCTAAAAATTGTCTGTATGTTCTGTACAGTCAAATTATTGGAAACAGTTTTAAACCTTTTGTTTAAAAGAAGAATAGACAGGAAAGGATGATTTTTTCTCCCGGTATTTTGAATTTTTTCTTATTATATTCATGCTTAATCTACTACGCAGGTGGATACTATGGTTTTGATCAATACTTTATTGCCTTCTGATGACATTGAAGATAGAGTACTGTTGCGTCATGAAATGGTTGAAGCTGGAATATTAGAGGCGTTACATCTTGTGCGAGAGCTTTACAGCCAGGTAATTTTTTTGTTTCAGAAAATCATCAAAAGAACTTTCATCCACATATAACGCATTAGTCTGAATGTATATATGCGTAGGTATCCTATTGAACCAATAAAATACTTCAGAATCTGACCTTCAAAATTTGATTCTAAAGTTTTGATGAAAATATAGCCGTAAGAAATATAATTCAAGTATTTTTGGCCTTTGCGTCATATTTATCACTTTTCAGTATTTACTAATATGAAAGATGTTTATTATTGCATTTGCTTCAATTTAACGTATATTTAACTTACTTTCATCAAAAACTAGTACTATACTGGAGCTGTATGAATGAATTTATATGGAAGACATTAATAAACTACCATTCGTTTTTTCGTCAATGTCATTGGTGATCGAAGTGCAAATACTACCAATGAGAGAGTCAATAGGTTTTACAGTGGCTACTTTGCTTGTCGAAGAAAACAATAGCTTCCTGTAATCAATATAGAGACAATGGCATTGAGGCCCATACAATTGTGTACTTCTCTAGCAATTCTCTATTTTGAATGATGTATACAAAAAAGATTTTGATTTATATTTTAAATGTGTGTACGTTCCTTCATGTTTAAAGTTCATCCAATTTATATACATGCAGAAGTACGTGGAAAGTCGCTATTATGAAGAAACAGATATTGTAGATCTTGACAACAGCTCTAAAGGGGACAGTAGCCGAGAGAGAAATAGCAGCCATGATAGTCTCTCCTTTCAGCAGTAAGTATATATATATATATGTGACTCTTTGAGGCGTTTTTACAAAATGATATGGGCCTTGAACATTCGGCGATGTATATTTGAATTGTTCTACAATCAAATGTACCTTTTCATACTGTTAAGTGAAATTTAAAGGTCACAATACTTTTTCAGAAAAGGAAAATAAAACCATTTTTTGCTTCAAACTGAAAATTCAATATAATGAAAATATTTTGCTATAACTTTAACATTGAAGGCAAAATGTGTCTTAATATATATATTTTTAGAAGTATTACCTATAATTGAGAAATTATCCTTGATAATGACTCATAATTTACAGAATCTATATATTTTTTGTAGCTTGGAAGGGACCCCATTACGATTTGAATAACCATGTACATTTTCTAATTAATTGTTTTGTATTGTTCTGTGTGTGGTTTAGAGATGATGATGATGAGGACACAAGGACTTTGAAGGATGAACTCGCTGCCCAAATTGAACTATTTGAAAACTGGATGCGTCAGGTATATATACATATGTTTATGCATTTGCACGTCCATACGCACATACCAAGTAGAACCTTATAAATCCCACACAGCCTTGTTACATCCGGCTTATATGTAATCTTCATAAATTTCTCTTGTATGGCATCTCTTAGTGGTGAAAGTTCATTATCCTAGAGTATTTGTTGGCTTTTCATTCTGGCACAAATCTATCAAAACTCATGTTGTTACATAAATATATATATATATATATATATATATATATTTATGTCACTGCTATTTCTTAATATCATTACATATAAACATACCAGATAAATAACTTGTACAGATTTAATTTTATATGTGAGCTTGTATTGTTGGTATTTATATTTATTTTCATGCGCACCAATTTCTCCTAA
Organism: Vaucheria bursata; assembly: GCA_032358265.1. Classification (NCBI taxonomy): domain Eukaryota; class Xanthophyceae; order Vaucheriales; family Vaucheriaceae; genus Vaucheria; species Vaucheria bursata. The sequence goes on along the minus strand of JAULBW010006185.1, from coordinate 113,969 downwards.
AGTTCTGGAGGATATTGAAAAAAAATTACGCTTAAGTGTTTCAATAAGATGCACTTTTAATAGCATAGATGTATTCATATTTAATTTTTTTATAATAAGGACCATGGTGGACAAGTGATAGAGAATGTGCCGAATAGCGAAGCGTCACTTTTAGCTCATAATGTATATTCTAATTTGGAGGTGAGATCGTCTATCCGATTTGAACATTTATTTGCTTTGTAACCCCTTCTCCCAAATATAATATAATCTTCTGCTGAAACTTGCCCAAATTGTTTTATTCAACATGACTTTTTTCAAATCATTATGATCATTTATTTTGAATGGATTTTGATTGAGGCTAGTGTAGAGTATGATGTTATACTAATGTTTCGCAGAATGAATTTGAAGAATATTGAATATGTCAGTCATTAGGGACATTAGATTTTAATGGTAGAATATATACGTTAGTGACTTTTTAACCCATTATGAGATAAATTTTGTTGAAAGTCCAAATTTCAGGATAATATGTTAAAGGTTAGAAATAATTCTCAATAACGCAGTGACTTACATTACGCTTTCACCAGCCCTTTCAGTGAAGTTTCTCTTTTTTACGCTTATAATCATGTAAATGTTACCTTTTTGAAATATTGCCCTTTTGCAATTCTTTTCAGAATAATTTACCATGTCAGCTGCATTTTGTAAGAATTTTGGAAGAATTGGAAAAGTTTAGTTTAAATCCTGAGATTTTATATTGGTCCGTAGCAAGGAATGCAGTGGTAGAAGCAGGTAATCATTGAAAATTAATACTTTGTCCTCTTATTTGTAAATTTCTAATTCATAAACTATTATAGCAAATCTTATGGATCGAAAATTCAAGAAGGCTTCTACAGTACACTTCTGATACAACTAATATTGTTTTAACGAATTTTCACTTGTGATAATGAAGCAAAAAGTAATCTTGCGCCAAGTTCAGCTTTAAGTATAATGAATTAATTTGATGGTCCTGGAAGATTTGTTTTACGCATTGTTTACTGCATTCATCTTTCCTTCAAAATATGTCCTGGAGCTTTAAAGATCCACATTCATGAAATGCAATGAAATTTGTATGAAGTCAATCGTATTTAGCCATTAATTTTTATATGTGCTACGACAGTACTATAATACTATCATAACGAATGTTTATATGCTGTAAGTATTATTTTAAGTATTTAAAGTATCATACAATTTTTTTCCGAATTTTTATTTTTGGATTACTCCATTAAATTATATCATTAATTTTTACCTTAGCCATTTAGACTATGAACTGCTATCACATATACTAAGTAGCCTAATCGTAAATTGCGCTAATCCTTATTCACCCTCAGAATTCACTAAAAATACCACTGATGTAGGCTTTACTATATTCTAGACCAAATCAAATACACTAGTTTCAGATCATTGGAACGCTATACTCTGTGTAATGTCTTATATATGCTGTGATATTAATCGTTTATCAATTGTTGCTTAGTTGGGACTAAGTGATTTTGTACATATTTTATGCTTTTTTTTAAATTCTTTCAGTGTAAATAATTTGCAAAAGATTCATATTTCTATGGTCGTCTCATGATGCTCTTTTTATAGGGGATCCAAACGCAAAGCTATTAAAAAAAAATCCACAGCTATCTACTATCCCTTCTACCTCTTCCACTGAGGTAACTCAAAAAGTACCATTTGCACCCTCTGAACCCCAAGCAGCTGCTCCCTTAGCTCCAAGTCTACAGAATTGCAGTGTACTTGCGGTGCCGAAGAACATCATACCAGATAACAGTATACCCCTCGCACCCCCATTACCAGGGATGTCTAATAATCATAATAGTATACCCCCTGCACCTCCACTGCCTGGAATGCCGAGGAGTAATATACCCATTGCTCCCCCACTTCCAGGGATGCCAAAGAGTAATATACCCCTTGCACCCCCATTGCCTGGTATGCTAAATAATAATATTCCCATTGCTCCCCCACTTCCAGGGATGCCTAATAATAATATACCCCCTGCACCCCCATTGCCTGGGATGCTAAATAATAATATTCCCATTGCTCCCCCACTTCCAGGAATGCCGAGGAGTAATATACCTATTGCACCCCCACTTCCAGGGATTCCAAAGAGTAATATACCCATTGCACCCCCACTTCCAGGGATGCCAAAGAGTAATATACCCCCTGCACCCCCACTTCCAGGAATGCCAAGTAATATACCCCTTGCACCTCCATTACCAGGGATGCCTAATAATAATATACCCCCTGCACCTCCACTGCCTGGAATGCCACGGGGAAATATACCCCCCGCACCCCCAATGCCTGGTATGCCAAGGGGAAATATCCCTCCTCCACCCCCTATGCCTGGTATGCCAATGGGAAATATCCCTCCTCCACCCCCTATGCCTGGTATGCCAAGGGGAAATATCCCTCCTCCGCCCCCGATGCCTGGTATGCCAATGGGAAATATCCCCCTTCCACCCCCGATGCCTGGTATGCCACGGGGAAATATCCCTCCTCCACCCCCTATGCCTGGTATGCCAAGGGGAAATCTCCCTCCTCCCCCCCCTATGCCTGGTATGCCAAGGGGAAATCTCCCTCCTCCACCCCCTATGCCTGGTGGCATGCCTAGGGGACCTGCACTACCGGGGATACCAGGCGGGGCTATGCCACCTCCCCCCCCAATTCTCGGATTGCCAAGAGGTGCTATGCCTCCTCCTCCTGGACCAGGTTAGAATTTACCAAATTGATACATACCAGTACATCAAATGTAGAAATTTGCCTATGCAACTAGTGAACTTGTAGCACATTAATTAAAGTTTTGACTCTCTTAAATCGATTTCAGTTGCATACCAATGGCAATAGAAAAATATAGCTTTGCTCACCTTTTGAAATATATACTCTAGGGCTTACCAAACATCTTATATATATACCAGTATATAACAATGCATGTAAATTTGTTTAGAATAGCAGTATCTTTTCGAAAGATATTGTCCCAGATTCTATGCATGTAAATATGAAATACCAATAAAAAGTCATTTTCTTACATTTATTGCCATGGCCTTTCGTTTATATGAAAACGTAGGAATTTTTTTGGGTATTTAACAGAGGAAAACGTAATTGAAACCTATATGCATACTTTAAACAAATTTATATATACATATACATTCTTTTAAATCTTCCTTCTATAGTCTGAATGAAAGCTGTTTCAATGCTTTTGCAGCAATGTTTAAAATATCTATCTCCTTCCAAATCTATAAAGTAGTTGAAATTTCTATCCATGCTCTCTTACTTTCGGATAAAGAATAATGTTCATGCAGTCTTTTACGTCAAGATTTTGACATAATAAAAATTTATATTGAAAATTTCATCATTTATTTTTAGGGGGCATGAAAAATCCACCACCTCCTTCCGGCCCGGTTATAGCTAGACCAAAGCCCCCTAAGGTAATGCATATGTGCCTACAGATGCGTTGGAAATGCCAATTTCTGGATTATTTCAATAACTGCTCGTTACTAAGTATGAAACTTCTTGACATTATGTGTGTAGTTTTCTTTATGCACTTCGATTTAATCGAATCTTTAAATATCATAAATGTATCAACTTGCACTATAGACTACTCACTGGGAAAAAGAGAAGAATATTTAGGTAATTATTTAAAATTTTTATAATCTTTAATTAAGAGCTGAAAAGTAATCAAATCGTGTTTTTGCCGTTTCAGATCCACTATTTTTGTTCTAAAATATGTATATTTAGCCTTACACTTGCACTGTACGATGCAAAACATCGCCTATGCTATTGAAATGTCGGTTTACAATGTCTGTTCTTTCGATGATGTTGGACTTTACGTTACTGCTTAAATGGGAAATTCTGTCTCGCTTAAATTCTCAAGAACTTTGGAGTCGAATCACTTTGCGAAAAATGATAGACCTTTGCATATCATACATACTAATGCACGCATACATTCACATATATATACATCCATTATATCATTTGTGCAAATAAATAGAATATATACCCCAAAAAGCTGGGCAACGATGCAATGGCTCAAATCTATTTTTATATTTATATTCTTAGCGTCGAAGTCTTTTCTGGGATAAAGTAGATGACAAAGCAGTGCCGAATACCCTATTTATGAACCTTCAACCTGCCTCTGTTGAACTGCCTCTCAGTATCCTTAGAGAAGCCTTTGAGGAAAAAACAAAAACGAATGAAGAGAAAGAGGAAGAGGAGCGAAAGAGAAAAGAAAAGGTTCGATATACTATTGTACTTTTAGTATTTAAAGAATAATTTATGTAGTTTTGCTGATGACAATGTAAACTAGATAATATTTGTGGGTGTATCACATTAGTCGAATCGTGCAATGAAACAATTGGCTTAATGTGGGCACTGCTTATGCTTCGTCTCAAGGAGTCATATGCTAGTACTCCATAACTACTACTTTAATAGTTGTGTGCGATGAGCTTCTTTTCATGCATGTATTACAGTAGATGATCTGCCATTCACACCCTTTGTTTTGTTTCTCTTAGTGTCGATGCTTTGAAAGTAAAATTATTTTTCTGTTTTATAGCAAGGCGTGCTGGCGGGTTACATATACATCCAAAATTTTGTCCAAATTTATCCTTGTTCAAAATTAGATTTTCTTACTTTAAGCTTTGCCTTTGTTCTCCACTTGGTTGAGTGAGAAAATTTTTTGCCATTAGTTTAAGTATGCATTTTTTTTGTCATTTTTGTTATAAAAATTCATCTTGTTCAGGTCTCCTTGCAACTTCTTAACATCTCAAAGTCTTTTGAGTACTGTGCAGTGGCAGTTAATGTTTGAACTTTTTTCTGATGTAACTTTAAAATATAGTAATTTTCTACGTCATAATCAACTGACATGATATATCGCTATAGTTTTCTCATCAAGTTTGGCGAATCCAAATGCTTTATCCCTCTATATATATATATAACTATATAGAGTTGACATTAAATTTATTTAATTTTTCAAAATATGCAAGCTGTTTCATCTATATAAAAATTCTTTTTGAAAAAAGTTCATTTAGCTACAAGATTTATCATTCTATGAACAATTTTTTTATACAATTGATGTTTCGATTAGTCATTTTTTCTTTTGATATATTTTTCTTAATGGTCTTAGTCAATTTACGAGATTATTTTTTGTTTTTTAGGAGGAAGCTTTGAAGAAAGCGGCAGCTGCAAAATCGAACCAAAAAATCTCGTTACTTGATGCAAATACAGCACGTAATGTGGGGATTGTGTATAAATTGTTTAGAATGAAGGTATATATGAATACCTATATATATATTTATGCTAGTGTGTCTGTGCGTGTTTACTGTAGATAGTAGATACATTTTTGAGGATTTTATATTTATTTGCTGCAATCAAACCTTTTGATGCGCACTCAATATGGCCAAAGGGAAGGTTCATTGGTAAAAAACTTAAATTTCTCTTCTGAAATTGTGTATAATTTCATAATTTGAAAATAATATACCAGGGAAATTACTGCTAAGATATCTCTACCACTGACTAGTATAGGCAATGTATACAATTCAGAATACTTGCCGTTATTTGAATATGCAGTAAGAGTACAAGTTTCTAGAGCAATTTCAAAGTTATATTGTAATTATATGCCTCAATCTTTTTTCTATTACTCTGAATTTTCCTCTCTTTTTCTCTTTGCATTTCTGTGCTATACAACAAACTACTAAAAACAATTACCATATTAAGTTATTGTATTTCTATATGGGTAAAATTTGAATACCTCTGTTTCTAAAAAATTATGCGGTAACTTTCAAGTTCATTGTAATCAACATATTTCTATAAGATTCATGCACAATACTTTTCGATTGTATTGATATGTGATATACCACGAATTAGGTTTTGTGCCTGAATGAGGAATGATGTAAAGAGATTCAACTTTTTTCAAAAGAAGAAGAACTTTATATATATAAAACTTACATAGAAAAATGAAGTTGTAAAAAGCTCTCATAGGTTTTTTCATTAGAAAATAGTGCACTTTTTAAATGTTTCAGTGGTTTGAAAAATTTTCAGAGCTATCAAAAGTTTTTCTATTGACAATTAAATTTGTATAATACGAAAAAAGTCCTATTGCATAAAGCTCAGCTTCAGATTTTTGGATATAATTGATAAATTTGGTGGTTTCGTCATATCCAAAGTCTGTTTTTATATCGAAAGTGCAAGATATTAGAGGTATCGGTGCTGCAAGTTAAGTACTGTCAGCGATGTTTAGGTACTTAATAATTATTTAGTGGGCTTTTATTTCACAGTATTGAGTCTTAATAATTTATTTACTCTAACTAGCCTCATGAAATTGCAAATGCCGTCTTGAGTATGGATGGAAATGCTTTGAATGTAGACAAGGTCATCTCGCTTCGCTCAATAGCTCCTACTTCGGAGCAAATCGGGACCCTGAAAGATTACAGTGGCAAACTCGAAGATTTGGATGAAATAACGCAGGTAAATAATCCTTACAAAAATTGTCAAGTAGAGGAAATTCACTTTTTACGAATTTTCAATTGAAACGAATAAAGGAATATAACATGTTGTGCTAAGTTCAGCTTCAGACTTTTGGTTAAAATGAATTTATTTAGTGGGCTTGACAGATCTATAATATCCCAAGTTTTCTATACATAATATATTTTTGATAAAAATTGTAGAATAGAATACTAAATAATTGTAAATGTTTTAAACTTTATAGATTTACTCTGGAATTTGACCTTTCAGTAAAGAGTGCTATTATTTATGAACTGAAGAGTCGATAAGGTTTGTTTTTTTCATTCAGATCTTTTCGCCCTGCACCGTCTGTAGCCTTTACTGTTAGCGAATAAATATTATAACTAGTAAAATTTCAGTGTTGTTAACATCATTTGAGGTAAGAAAATTGGGCAATAAACTAAGAAGCTCTAGAATTGTTTTTGCAAAAAAGTCACTGTTGAGACCCACAGCAATACAACTTAAGTGGTTGTATAGTCATTCACATTGCATTAAATTGTAACATTAGTAATAAGTATTTTTACAAATCCCAAATGTAGGGTCCTAAATTTTAGAACCGATTGATTTAAATTGAACTTTGAACTGTCAGGTATTAAACCGTAAGCTATCAATAAGAGTGTATTCATTATGATATAATTTTTGTATAGTTTATGGTAACAGTGGCACGTATACCACGGTACTCCGCTCGACTGGAATGTACCTTGTTTATAAGAGCATTTAGCGGTGATGTAAAGCATTTATATGAACGCGTCGACATGGTCATTATGGCAATAAAGGAGGTAATTCCATTTCTGCTTAATTTTTGTCACCAAGTAAAAAATGAAATGAATCGTTGCTAAAAAATTCAAACATTACAAGGGATTAAAAGATGATATGACTGAACAGATACTGGATCGTATTGGATAATTTTCTAAAGATGTTGGATTGCGATGCAAATTTATGCTAGTAACAAAAAGTTCAAATATTGATTAAACAAAAAACTCGGCTTTTATAATCTGCACATGATCTAAAATTTTTGCTACTTTTGGGCTAATTTTAACGCAATAAAATTCAATTTCCCTTCAATAGAATTTTCAGGGAATTTCAAAATCAGGTTAATCAAAAGTGGAAAATCAACTTTTCAAGGTTAATATTAGCTAATTTTTAACCAGTCTTGTCAAATTTCAAAATTTTCAATTTGGTCATTGTTGATATTGCGATGCTTAGAAGTTAATTGACTTATTCTGCTTTTTATCAGTGCATGCAAGTAAGTGTTGAAAAATATGTGCTTTTTTCCATGAATAGAGAGTATTTTAGCATAAATAGAATTTAGAATTCAGAAACAACTAATTTTGAATTTATGTGCAAGATTTAGTAATATTTTCTATTTATGAAAATTATTTTCATAAGTCCATTTTTCCCAAAATCTGTTAAATCCCATTTGTGGGACTAGTATATTATTATGTTTGGGATAAATCGAATCTGTTTTTCACCAATTATTAAATCGAATAATCGAAAACGACTCAAAAATGTTTATCTCAAACTTCAGATTTCCGAATATAATCCCGATAAGTTCATTGTATCAGATATTTAATGTAGATTTCATTGGACTGCATATCACAGGTCAGAATGACGGAAGTTCCTTTGAAAGTTTTTTTACTTTTCCTTTTGTATTTTGGGTCATTTATTCAGGCGAAGACAAGTCTGAAGCTGCGACGGTTACTGGAACTTGTGTTAGCCATGGGAAATTTTTTGAATGAGGGAACTAGGAACGTAAGTTGAAAAGAATTTTTAAGAACTTGAAATAAATAGTACTAGTGGAGTTGATATTCTATTGTTTGATAGCTTACCACTCCGCCGACCTCCGTTTGCTGATATAGCTTGATATCACTAAGATTGCAGTATATTCCATTGACTGATATTTTTTGTGTAACTGACGGTATCAGTTTATGGAATATCAACTTCGTTCTATACATTTTTTTACTATAGTTTTATAAGTCATTTTTCAATTTAGTGGTTTATCCTGAGTATCAGGTGTAGAATTATCAAAATTAAGACTTAATAAATTACCAGCTTTAGGTGAGTTGAATAAAAATACAACTTTTTAATTGTTTACAGGGAAATGCGCGAGGAATTCGACTTAACTCATTGCTTAAATTGGAGACGGTGAAGTCATTGGATAAGAAAAAAACCTTTTTGCATGTTTTGGCGGCATGGGCCAATGAGGTAACGCATACATACGTCATAAAACTTTGTCCACCATTATATACGTATATATATATATATATATATAATGTGCATGTTCCACAAGAATTTTATGCATATTAAAAAATGCAATTTAAACATGCCATTGGTTGGAAATGTAGAATATAAAGGCTACTAATTTTTTTAGAAGAAGGATTTTAAGAACAATAAATATGTCGCTTATGTGAAGAATCAAAAAGGAAAAAATTGTATTTTTTATCGCATAGTAAGTTATTTAAATGTTTACCACTTTTAACTAAAACTCGGCATCAACTTAGAAATCGTGTTAATTTGAGAAAGGTGTTGATCAGATATTACATAAATCCAAGGATTTCTGTATAATAGTGCTATAAGCACATTTACAAATTTTTAGTACCATCTATAGATAAATTTTCAGATATGATTCTTTTTCGTGTTGTGACTTTTCATGGTGTCTTTTTTATGATTATGACATTCCACTTCAGAAATAGTTAACTGAATCACCCGAGTGCAAAAAATTTATGCGAAGCGACTAAAATTGTTATAAATTTTTCAATTGTGTTATTTTCCTTTTTTATAGAAAGAAGCATACATATTAGATCTCGATGAGGATTTGGAGCATTGCAGAGAAGCTGGACTTTGGAGTCTAACAGATCTTAAGTCAGAGGTATAATAGATCATTCATATCAATATTATTTTTTGTATATGTAATTGAAGTTTTTCTTCGTGGTAAATTATAAGCAATATTTATAGTTATTTAGTGTATAGAGAAGTATTTTCATTGTTTCTCAAATCCTCTGTCATTAGTAACCTACCCATTTTTGTAAAATTCTTTTATTTATTGGCAATAAAAACTACAATTTTACCATATTTACACTTGGAAAAGTCGTAAATTAGAATTACTGTACTTTAGTGGCTATTTTAACCATCAAAATGGCTTCTTAATTTTTAAGCTGACTACAATTTAACAGTTATTTTCATTAACTATTTTTTTATAATAAAAAAATGATGCCAGCAATCAAATCACAATCAATTATGATAAATCCTCTTGTACATATAAAATATTACATTTGCTATGCTTATTTTTGCATTACATTTATTTGCATTGATGTTGACTAGTATATTATACAATCCAGTAATAACCATTAGTTCTTGTTTTGAGGATCCGTTTCTGACTGTTTTTAAATATGCACCACCATGGGGCAACCAAAGATCTTGCATCACCAACGAAAGGGCTAATATTCTTCTTTTTCAATCGGCCAGCAAGAATTTTTCGATAAAATAATACTTTTTCAAATAGCTAAATATCAACCATTTCAACAGTGGGGTAAATTTTTAGTTACCACTCATGGTGGTGTACCTTGGAACACTGGGTTTCTCGCTGTTTTGACATCTTAATTATGCTGGCCACTACAAATTCTTTACCCTTTTTTATGTCTGCCTTCTGCATCACGAGGCGTTGTATTCAAAAATGTGCGAATCAATTAAGCTCTGCCTAAAAGTGACTTGAAGCAGCTACAGTCAATCTGAATCGACTTAAATTCTATATATAAACGAATTTATTCATCATTTTTCTATTGATTACTAGATTGGAGCGATGCGAACAGGGCTAAATCAAGTCCAATCTCAGTTAAAGGCGTCCGAAATGGAGAAAAATAAACCTCCGGAAGACCATTTTAGTGAAGTTGCTACGGAATTCTTAGCACACGCGCTAGGTTCCATGCAGGCTCTTGAAGATTTGCACGAAAAGGCGATGTCAGATTATCAAATGGTTGCGTCGATGTTTGGTGAAGATTCAAATTCTGTCCCTAGTGGAGAATTTTTCAATCTGATGGTACCAAATCATTGTAATAATGTCATTCAATTCTTCTTGATAATATATTACTAGTTGTGTAAAATATTAATTTTTATTTATTTGAGACAGACTAATATAGTATTTAATCCAGTATACTTGCTATCATGAAAAAGATGTATGATGATTTAGTATTTGTATGTAAGTTGATTTTTTTTGTATTATAAAAACAAAGTTGCTTTTATAGAAATTATTTTTAAGAATTGATGATATTTGGCTGGATTATTATGATTGTGTTAGATTACTTTTTTGAACAAAATTTAAAATATTTGGAAGTAAAATATGTAATTGCGGTACAACCGAAATTCTTTTATTTATCTGAAAAATATGTTTTTTTTGTAATTTTGATGAATTTGATAAAAATTTTCTGTCATTTATACAGAATGATTTTGTACTGATGCTCTCACGAGCTGTCAAAGAAAATCGCCAAAGAGAAATAATTGAGGAAAAGAAGCGTCGCTCGGAGGAAAAAGCTGCAAAGGCAAAACATGAAAAGGTAGAACACTAATAAAATGTCATTAAATTGTAACTCCAAAAGTTCGGATACAATGAATTCGATTCGAACAAATTTTATTGTACATAACAAAGGAACGAGAAGGATATATTATGCCAAATTCAGCTTGAGGTTTTCGGTCATAACGAATTTCGGGTATAGCAAACTAATTTGGTGGTTCCAAGCAACTCATTTTATCTGAAGTTTGTTGCATTTACTATCTATGAGTATGTACTTTTCATATTGTATATTTTATTTACAGGAATTGAGAGAGACAGGCCAAAAAGTTGATGGCATATCAACTAATATCAACCCATTCGCCGAAAACCATGAAAATGACTTGATCAACACGGAATTTATGAAGATTAAGACGAACATACTAATTGAGGGTGCTATAATGCCGGGAAAAACGGTTGAAAACCCCCGTCCGGTTCCTATTAGGGGTACATCAACTCTACGTGCGCCTAGTGTTCGGGGGGGCAGAGGGGAAGGTATGTATGGAACTGGAATCCCTATGAAGAGCATCAGAACGGGTGCTCCAGGCGGTATGTATGGGGGCGGTGGCCCTATGATGAGTGTCAGAGGGGGAATGGGTAATATGCAAAGACAGAGATCTACGGCAAGGGTGAGAACATTAGATGTTACATTTTTGTTCTTAGGACTTATCATTTAGCGAACGATCAATTGAAAGAATATCAACTGCTTGTACAAGCTCGTCTGCCCTCTACCGCAACGCTTTTGTTATTTTATGTATTTTCATTGTTTGATAGCTTTACACTCCACTGACCTCCGTGTACTTGTGTATATCGATATATCTAATTCGATATATTCGATTAACTGATAATTTTTGGTGTAACCAATGGTATCAGTTTATAGAGTATCAGCTTTATATAGAATTAATTATTGAATGCAAATTAACTGCAAATAACTTTGGATAGAACAAATTCGCTTTTAACGAATTTTCACTTATGACGTAAAAACGAATAATCATTGTGTCGAGTTCAGCTTTAAATCTTCGGATGTAACAAGTTATTATTGATGTATGCATTCATCCATATACTGAGTTTTTAATAGAATTGAAAATTTGTTTCAATTTAATCCTGCACATTTTGAAAGTCGTACGTAACCCCTATGTAATTCATTAAAATTCGCTTTTATTTGACTATAATAACTTTGAAGAACTGCTGAATTATGTTGATACATTACTTATTGCATTCAATAAGGATTATGTTAGAATTTATTTACGTTGTGAAATTATAAAAATGCTAAAAGTTATTGTTCTTTTTGTATTTAAGGTGGGTCTGTCTCATCAAAGGTCAACGCTTACTCACCAAAGATCCACTTTGAGAACTCAAAATAGTATAGTCATGGATACCATTCCTGCAGCGGCTTCTAGTAGGCCAAACACCTTAAATCGTCTAAAATCGATCGCCTTTCATGGTAATGCACGATAGGAATTGTATTTGGGGCATATTTTTGGTGCTTTTTCAGTTAGTGAAATCTTTCATATTTTTATTGATATTAATGTTTTCAAAAGCTTTTTTTGTTTTTATTTTACTAAAAAATCTAGCAACAACTGATAAAAGGCGTACCTGCCAAAAAGTTACATGAAACAGCTAGGGTAAAAGTATTTTTTCGATATAGATTTATTTCTCAATAGATTATTTTCAAAATTTTTATATAGTCCTTTTACATATGAACACCTTCAGATTACAGTGATTTTGCTCTAAAATCTTTATTTAAATTGTTTGGACAAGATTCTATATTAGATTATGGATTTTTTGTGGTGAATGAGTAAATAGTCGACAAAAAGTAGGATTTAAAGAGCAATGACTAAATAGCTAATTAAAGCAGATTTGAAAAGGCAAACTACGATCTTCGATGGCTTTTCAGTCGATAATGATTTCGTTTTAATTGAAATGTCTAATTTCTAAAGAGGTAGAAATAATTATAATTGTCTAATCTGCACATTTAATAATAATTTTCGAACTTTAATACTCCCACAGTTATGGGGGAAATTTTAAATAATGCTTTTATTATAAATTTAGTTTTCTGCTTGAGGAAGGAGTGAGGAGTATACATATATATATATATAAATGATATAGATCAATGTCAAAGTGTATAAATTTTAAGCTTGACATCATGCAATTAAAATTTGATCGCTGTATTTTAAATTAAGTTTATTTGTTTTCTATTGTGAAAAAAAGATTTGAAATGCATCTTTGAGTGCAAGAAAAACTTTTCTGTTTTCAACAACTCACTTAAATTATGCCACGCTTGTTCAGAAATTTCATTTCAATATATTCTCGATATCAAAATTCTAGAACATTTTTAGTTTAAATATCTATTCTCTTCCAGCACCGGTACTAAATCCTATTGATCAGCTTCCCTAATGTGATCATGGTATTTTTGAAATCCAATATTAAAGGCAAGATTTTTTATAATGTTATATTGTCAAACTACTTGTGAGCTAAAGAGCAATAATATGGCTGATGAGAATGCATATCTAGAAAATATTCAAATTTAAAATAAGATAATTTAAAAAATGAGCAATTTTAGACATTACTGCTGGACCAATTAGAACAAGCTTAACTAGACAAACAAGATTGCCCTTAAAAATAGAACATACTGTGTTGAACACACCTTTGATAAATTTTTATAATGATTCAAAAGAGTGTTGATGTACTGTGAAAAATGTTTGCTAAAAGTCAGGAGTTTCCATGATTTCACTGCAAGATCAAGTTTTCTGCAAAAAACAGTTTTTTAATACCAAAGTGATTATGCAATATGCTTAATTTAACTCAGAATATTGAAGATAATATGATAAAGAGGGTTAGAAACTTTTTCTTGCTGTTGAAACATCAATTTAACGAAAAATTCATGTTTTTCACAATTATTTCCAACCAGTTTATTGAAATACACTCTTCAGTCATGAGCACAGAGTATTTAAACCCTATTAAGCTAGAAAATAATGATTGAAATGTCTACTGATATTTAAGTTTTCAAGTTTACATCACTTTGACATATACTATATACTAAATACTTAGATTCCAACAAGCAGCGACAGAAAAGTCTATCCCACGTTACCACTAAGTGTTTAAAACAGAGAAATTGCATGAAGCAATGCTGACTACAGAAACTTATAAAAGTATTAGCATTTATACTTGCATCAAAGACCATTAATGAGAAAAGTTTCAAAAGTCAGCATTGCTAGCAAACAATGAATTTCTGTAAGTTTCTTCACTTGTCAGCAGCTAAAAAAGTCTTAGCGTGGCTTCAAACATTTTGACGTTGCACATTTTAACTCTAGGTCATTGTACAAAAGTTCAAAGAGCTCAACGAATATTTTGAGTTTGACTATAAACAATGTGAATATGTACTGTCTATCTTCCATTTAAAACCTTGATAACTTATGGTTAACTAATAATCCTAAAAAAAGAATCAAATTTTTTCTTTAAGCTGTAAAATACTGTTTATTATATTTAAATTGCATCGTGCTATGGAGCCTACCAATTGTATTTCGTAATGCAAACTTAACTATTTAAAACAATTAACCATTGAGAAAACCACCATACATAGATTCTATTAAAAATTTCAACACTTTTCTTTTAGAATGAAATGTAGCCAGATGCTCAAAGGAAATAGGTTTTTAGAATTCTTCAATGCCTGCATGTCTTTTTCGCAAATGCCAACAGAGTATTACAGTTTTTGTATAACGATCATATAAAATGCACTCGGAAGCAATATAATAAAAATTCAATTTTCTTCAGTTAAATTGCATAAACACCGTAAATCCAGTCAAATTTTATACACATTATAAAAAAGAAAAAGAAAAAGAAAAAACTTAAAATTGAAAATTTTATTAATAATATACAGACTTCAGCCGAAATCGGTAGAAGAATCGTTAATTAAAACGTATATATATATATATATATATATGTTAAATTTAATTTGATAGAAAAGCTCAAAATAAGTTGCCCCGAGAACAGAATCTTTTTAAGTACTCCAGTATTCGAATCACCTGCGTACTCGAATGAATACCTAGCTCAAAATTACTATCACAAACACATACAGAACTGGAATATACATACAACATTTATATCAACAGCCGAAAATTGTACTCCAGTCTTGAAAGAAATTTATAGTTTGAGCTCTATGACTTTCTTGCAGAACTTTTTGTACGTCAATATTGTCTTGCCAATACTTCAGTTTTCGGTCTTGATGATAATTGATTTATTTGATTTGAACCATGAAAACTGGGTTGAAAATTTTGTGTAAACCCTCCCAAGAAGACCCCTTCGGGACCCCTATTTGGGTTATTGTTATTACTACTTCCGTACCCTAAATGTTGTAATATGGCTTGCTGTTGTTGCATTACTTGAAACATATTCGTCTCGCCACTATTGTTCTGAAAGCTATTGCTGGCAATATTAATATTTGATGGAGTTGCGAAATTTTGATAATTTTCGTTGACTGCCGATATTGGTATCCAACCTGAGGGGACTTGAAAGGGGGGTTGATTGGGGGGGTAGGACATTTGGGGCATATGTTGAGGTTGCGGCTGAATATTTGTGTACCGACTTTGAGCTGTACCGTGCATAGTGTATGGACCACCATATGAAACCGAAGTAGGGATGAATCCCCCCTGTCTCCATCCTCCTTGAGAAGGGTACGTCAAGGCATTGTCATTCGCTATAGCATTTCCATGCCCATTTGCATTATTTGTAATCTCTTCGGAATTCTCTGTTGCTATTAGAAAATGAGGAATACTTGGTCTGTTAGACTGAATTGATTGATCAGATCGATTTCGATCAGTTTTCTGAACTTGAAAGGCAGGTATAACACCACTGGAAAATAACTGCTCGGCGTCAATCTCACCAGGACGTGCCATGAATATTACGCTCCGCAAGGAAGCGCTTAGTCCACAGCTGGCAGTTTTGGTTACTATTGAGCGCTTTTCTTGTAATAGCTGTATCAGCTCGTCGGCGGCAGCAATTTCAGAAACCGAAACAGCACGACTTCGCAAGTTTCGCTGCTTCTCGAGATCGTTATCGATGCTGCGTATTTGGCGGTGCGGCCATCGCTGGATTCCATATTTTCTACAGAGCTTTTTTAGCATCGTATTGGAAACCTTGAGTTCCCTTGCCGCCCAAGTTAATGGCATATTGTAATATGCTTCGAGAATATCGAGTGTGATTCTTTCACCAACTTCTCTTGAACTTTGGCGCACTCTGGTGGCACTGCCTCCACATGAATTTACTTTTACATCACTTTCTGATTCTTTTATTACTATATCTTGATCTGAATTACTTTCTTCGTCCTCATCACATTCCATTTCATTGCATTTATAGCTGTGCACCGAGGCCCGTGGCAAAAACTCCGTGCACGAATCTTGAAGTTCTGAAACGCAACAATTACCTGGAGAAGTGGAACTAGCAGTGGGTTTATCTATAATAACATTTATAGTTTCAATAGCAATAGATGATGGCGAGGGAGTGATATTTGCAGATGTCATTTTAAAAATTCTTCCACTAAGATTAAATGTGATTGAACTTTTTCGGTCAGCTCGTTCGCACTTAGAGTTTCCGTCTTCTTGCAATGCTTATCGTTGTGGTACGATCAAATGTAAAAATGCGAGCTGGTGAAACTCAAACGGTTCTATAATGCGTTAATCTCAGAAGTTACAGGTAGAAACGTTTGTTGTATGGAATGAAGGGTTGACAAAACAGAAACGCTTCTTGAAGAGGTTATTATTTTTCGGACGTTACAAAATTTACACTGATAAATATCCGAAATGAATATTAACTCCGATGCATCTTATCGTCAAACGTCTTGAGTCATGTTAAAGTGATTTTATGTATATTACGGCAAAGTACTTCGAATAAAAGTGATTTAAGCCAATTTTCGGACGAATCACAAAAATATAGTTATTTATTGCAACTTTAGAAATTTCGAGTTCCTAAGGCGCAAATAAATTAGCGGGTAAATTCAAGTGACGTGTTAAAGATTTTCTCGAATAGACTTATCAGTTCCTATTTACACATTGAAGCTGTACTGCCCAACATGAGACCAACTTTCGACAGTAATTGACATAATGGCAGTAATGATTCACTTCTTGTTTCTGTATCAATCACCGGTGCAATTAAAATCAATCATATCGTTTTGAGGTAACATTAATGCACTGATTTGTTTGTTACCTCAAAGAGAAAAAGGGCACACAATTTGAAAATGATGAATCGCAGCACAATGTTTCACATTATATGAATATTTATTGGTGAATGGCTTGTTTTGGGCCAAAAATCTTTGGCATACACTAGGGCTCTTAGAGAGAGTTTACACTTGAAAATTTCTGAATATTTCAGTTCATAGAACAAACTTATTGGCAGTTCAAGCTAATGTTGATTGCTGGTTTATTATAGCTCTGATGTACCCGTGCTCATACATCGTTTGGAGCTAACTATAATAAACAAGGGATTTAAAGGTAAGTACATTAGAGATAGCAGTAACCAATCATCATAGAATAATTATATGCTAGTTCAAACTGAAACTGACTAGTTGGCTACAATTAACCATTATATTATGAAAAAAACATTTATATAAATGCAACAGAAAAATGTTCCTGGAATATTGTTCTGGGGCAATCTTCACTTGAATTCAAAATTTATATGTACGTAAAAAAATTACTTTTTATCGTTTTCTAAAATTTCTATACATTTCTATCCATGATATTTGTCACATAAAAACTCTTTAGCATGATAACTACAAGCTCAAATACTGTATTTCTTTTGAAATTGAACTGTTGTACTTTTCAGGATTACAAAGCAAAATAATTCTAGTAACAGCTAGTTTATTTGATAGGTGTGTCAATTAGTATTCTATTGAATAACTGGAAAAAAATTATCATAACTTCATAGGAAATGCCAAATTTGATGTATTGTCAGGAATGTAAAATACAAAAACACAAGGAATTTGTGACAGAATACTTATATTATTACATCCTAAATTGTATTGATAGAAGTGAGATAACTTCATCAACACAGCAAAATATCACTTACTGGAACTTGTTCTCGTAATCTAAACTGGAACTTGTTCTCATAGTCAGAACTGAAGCTTCAACATAGCATTAGGAGAAACGTACCACAGCTACAGAATAGAATTAAATCTCTTAGAGGTTAATTCCTAACATGTATCCACAACAAAAAATATTCATGGATTACTGAAATGGATCACAATGCTTTTAAAAAAGATATCAGACTAATCAAGTGAAATAGTTACCTTAATGGTAAAACTGACGGGCATAAATTTTAATATTTTGAGTAAAAGCTTGAAAATTGTTTTGAATCAATTGTGCAAGTAGTCAAGTTCGTTGAAAATAAAATGTCATACCAGTACACAAGGTTGAAAAACCTTTCTTGAAAAATCTTTCTTGATACATCAAAGTTTGCAAAGGAAAAAGTGCATGAAAATTCTAACGTCAAATGTTAGAAAAATTTTAAAGTGTGTTAATATTTATAAAAAGCACATCTGCTCCAAATCTGAACTTTTTTGCTTTTTTTCACAAATTGAACACTTACTTTTGTTCTAAAATAAACTTATTATTTTAAGCGTTTATTCTCCAGTTAAGTGGTATGTAAGTCAAGTCAATTCAGATATACTGTTAGAATTTGCTTACTAAAGAAATTTGGCTTTAATGGCATACTAATTTAGTATTGATAGACCACTTTTCTTTGATTTCATTAATTCTGCCAATAAAAATTAGTAATTTACTTTTACAAGTTGTTAGAAATGTAACATGAAACAGAAATACAAAACATCTGTGACAAAATACGTATATTATTATATGCTTAATTATGTTGATAGAAGTGAGATAGATTGATCAACACAGCAAAATATCTTCAACTGAAACTTGTTCTCAAAATCAAAGCTGAAACTTCAATATAGTATCAGGAGAAACGCACCACAGCTACAGAATAGATTTAACTCCCTTAGGGGTTAACTACTAGCACAAGTACAATGTCTGTATAACTAATTCTCAGAAACTTAGATTGAAAATGCGTTACTGCTATTATGTCAATGTTCCCCTTTCAAGTAAAAATAGTTATCCAGAATATTGCAATGTTCAACCCGATACATCTAGAAATACAAGAATACTTAAAGTGAGCCCAACTTGTTAACTTCTAGAAATGGTTTGTCAATTGTTTTTGAATAGTTTTGAGCTATCAGTAGTTAATATATGATCATGAACTACTTCTCAAACTTTTTTGAGGTGTCTGGTAATATATGCCAACACGTCTAAAGTTTATAATGGATCCAATCTAGCTAATAAAATTAAAATAACAATTTAATAACTATTTGATATATACCTGTACTTTATACCAGAAACTTCATTCAATTGTTTAGAAAGTAAAATTTGCAATAAAACAAATACTATTGTCTCAAATTTAGTTAGGAAATGTATGAATAATTTATTGAGAATTGACATAGTTTCTTAGTAACCAGCAGTTGACATGTATTGAATATCCATATCTCAAACTTTATTAAAATGCCTAGTAAAATACTTCATGATGCATTATATAAAGTACAGATATGCTTTGCAAAATTTTGTCCAATACCAGTAATTTCAAGTGACCATTAAATTTTACATTTTTTCTAGTTTGGGATTGAAAAATAACATCTAAATTATATCATTATGTTCCCATTGTTATAGCATTTTTTTGTACATTGCGATACAGCAAGAAACAGCCTTTGATTTCAATTTAGTTATGATATTTGAAAGCAATTCAAACTGATATAAAATTGATACTAAGAAGAACAATTTAGACTATGGATTCAATAAGATTATTTTGAATAATGTTAACTGTAAAACTGTTTTATCACAAAATTGTAAACAAGTTCATGGACAGAAAAAAGGTTTTTTTGTTTCCTATAGTAACATGGTTTTATTTTAGAATACAAAGCACAATCCTAATATTAAACTCCAGGTTTCAATTCATAAGTAAACCTGTTATTAGACAGATGACCTTGTAAAAATTTACTTTGTTGGCAACTAAAGTGTATATTGCAAAAACTTTTGCTACATCAATCTAAAATCAGAAGTGCTCAATTTGGGTTGTCTATGTAGCATTTCAGTTATTCAATCCATGTTCACTATTCATGCATGCTTACCCATGCAATTTTTCTTCCTTGATAGTAAAGAACAATACTGGCAATGCTACGCCATTCTATGCCTCTGAAACATTTTTCAAATTTTTCAAACTTCTACTTTATCAAACCATCTATACTATTTGTAAAAATTTCAATTTGATGTCTTTGCAGTGCTAACAAATATTACAATAATCATCATGGGATTATTCTGCAACTATATTTTGTAGACTTTCTATATTTTTGCTACTAAATTGTAGTATGTTATGCTTTGAAGGAACTGTACAATATGGACCTTGTATTTATATAGAATCTACAACTTTCAAATATTAAATTTGATAAACTATTTCATGGAACTTACATGGAGTGGACTTGGCATGGGCCAAAGTTGTCTGTGCAATTTCAAGGCATCTTAAAACTTTTAAGCCTTTTAATAATTAAGTGTGTAACTTTAGACTAGTTGCTGTTTTATCGTTTTATATAATTTTATTACTGAACCACATAATGAGTTTACTCAGAATAGTTGAGTCTACAAGATACTACTGGCAATGTATAGGTTAGAGGTAGGCATGATATGATGGACTAATAGTAAATAAGCATCCAAAGATTGAACAGCTAGTATAACTAAGTTGATAGGGTAGTAAAATTAATTGATTAGTACTAAAACCATGTACTGAATGCTCAGATGCGGCCACAAACTCATTCAACTAGTTGATATGAGTCAAGTAATTTAAACAGGTTGATAATAACATTAAACTGTTATTAGGCATAAGCTCCTATCAAAATAAATTAGAGTTATATCAAAATTAACAATGGAAGAGTAGATTACTTTAAAAATGCTAGAACAATAGTATTGAAGCAAAAAGTCAAGCCAGTTGATAGTTTTGAGTTCTAATTTGGCCAGCACACTGTTCTGTGAGCATATTTATATCACCATTTCAATATTGTACTGGTCACAGTTTATAAAATGAATACTTGTAATACGCTGGTATGCATATTTACATCACCATATCCAGGGCTAGCTGATGTTATTAACAACTACTTGTGGATAGTGAAACCTAAGCACTTGATTGCATTTGTGTAAGATTTATTTAGCTTGCTTGATAAAATTATCAATCTTATTGCAGTTAAAATCTGGCCTAAATAGAGAGCAAGCCCATTTTGCAGTAAAAAGAATCCTCCAATTTTTACATACTATAAAATATCTGGTAAAGTTAAATTTGCATTAAAGTTTATCCCAATTTGTATTTTTCTGACTGGTAATTTTATGCACTGTGTTTATGAACATAGAATTGAGTGTAAGTGCCAGCATGGCTATATCACTTGTCATATGATGCTAGTACTTTGCTAGGTAGCTAGCTGTTATTGTAATTGTATGAACATTAGTAGATTTTGTTCATTCGATTGTGTCCTGAGAGTAACCAATCAAACTTTATTGATCAACTATAGCATTAAAAGTATGATATATTTTTTACTTGCATGTTGTTAGTTCAAAAGCTCAAGGAAGAAAGTTTTTCAGGTCTTTCTAAGCATGCTGTTCCATTGGTGTAAGCAGGTTGTAGAGTATTTGTTTCAATTCTTCAATGTTGCCTGCAGTTTTGAATACATTCTTCGGGTCAGCATTTTTCAGTCATCAGGAACATGGAGTTTCACAGCACTTAGACTTCAGTATATCAAGCAGCTTTACAACTGAGGCAAGCTTGGACATTCTTGAGTCCAGCCTGCATTGAAATAATTTTTGCAACAGCATTTAACAGGCCATGTTTCTTACCAACCTCTTCTTTCATTCCTTTTGCACAATTGTTTAAAACAGTTCATAAGAACCGAGATGCAGCAAGTATGAATGTCTGAATTGAGGTCAGTGCTGAGAGTCTTATTAATCATAACTTTTTTATTTCAAGCACCATCCCCTGCTGCCAGATGCTTTTAGCATGCAGATATTAGGTTTTTCAATAAATATTAAGGTTGAATATTGTTCTCGAGCTACGAGAAGTGGAAGGTGCATGAACTATGAGAAACAGGAACAAATGTTCCTGTTTCGTTTTTATTCAGTGCATCTTTATCATGAAGTATCCTTGCATGACCCAAGATAACCACCTATTGCATGCAATAGCAATACAACCATGAATGCTGTTAAAGATGCCTTTGACCACATTGACTGTTGAGTACAAGGCAGCCATGTCTTTCGTAAGAGTGGGATATGATAGAACTCGATATAGCATTTCAGCTTTAATGCCACCATGAACAATATCTTATGACAACTTAATATTTATGCCTGCTGTTTTCATTCCAGTCCACTTTGTGCGAAAAAAATATCAACTCACAATTCATGGTCAAGATGATTAGGATTAATGCAACATGCTCCATTTGCCATATATGTTGGCTGGCTATGGTCTCTTGCTATTGTGCCGCATGCATCAGTACAGAGTTCATGCTATGTCTGAAGATGAAGACCTAATGTCGATGATGATGAATTAGGCGAGTATGAGGTATAACAACTTCCTTAGAAGGACACATATCTTTCTGACTCCAAATCAGATACAAGTAGTTGTACACCCAAGATACGAGCTTGCACTTCTTCCCAGTATATTGGAAAACTTTCAAGACCGATGATTCGTTCCGGGAAATTTGCTGACTAGCTTCAAGGTTGATGATAGAGTCATTCTCTTAGATAATGAGGCCGGCAATGAGCAATGGCGTGAGACTGACTGGGAGAGCTATCTTTAAAATACTATCTGGCCTCGAGTGCCTTAATAAAACTTGAAATTGAATGAGAACAAAAAATTTTATGTCCTCGAATTTTCTGTAAAATTATGAGGCTTCGGTTCATTTGGAAAATTCGGCGTAATATTTATACAATGCGTAATTGATAGCTTGCATGATTTGGTGAGTGAAGCAAAGTTTTGCTATGAAGGCAGGTGATTTAAATGATGTTGATGAACTGCCTCTATCGGATCTCAATGAATGGGACGAAATGCAGCTTCAGACTTTCAAAGAGGCTTTTGAAATTAGCCCCGATAAATCTATTCCTGATCCTTGTTGGGCACGAAAACTATCTCAAAGGTTACCTGACAAAAAGGTTCATAAGCCTGCAAGGCCCGGGATTCGAGAATCTCTTTCGTTGCTTCCCCTCGCGTCACGGGTTGGATCTTACCTTAGAAAAGAGAGAGCAGCAGGTCGAGATCCTATATTCGATCTCGAGGGCATTCTAATGACTCCCCCAAACCCTGGCCCTTACGCTGGTGTCCCTTTAGGAGGAGTTGGTAGTGGATGCATCGTTAGAGGTCTGCGTGGTGATTTCAGAAACCGTTCTTTATGGCCAGGACGGTCAGATCAGGGAACAGTACTTGCTGACCAATTCTCTTTACGCGTTGCGCCATTCAATGAAATTCATGGAACAGAATCTAATCCAACGGCGACAGTTCTAAGCATTTGTTCGGATATTAAGCATTCTTCGTTGCGTAAATGGAACTGGGGTTTGGACCCGAAGCGTGTTACTTATTGTGCTGGTCAGTTCATTCACATATAAAAACGTCTCGAAACAAATTTTCATCACCATTTATTGTCGATACATATTATATTTACTTTAAATAATGAAAAATGTGCAGATTAACAGCTACCTACTTTTACTCTTACTTTTATGTTTTGCCCACTCTTTTTTTAATTAAAACATTACTTCACAATATATTTATAAGACAATTAGCAAATAGAAGTTATCGTGTCGAATTGATAATATGGTGTTAAATGACCAACTATATGATGAACAACAAGGGTAAGGTTTTTTAATATTTCTCTGGATTCATTTCTAATGCATTCAAATCAGTGAGAAAAAAAAAATATATATATATATATCACAAGCTAGATTAATATATATATATATGTATATTTTAATAAGCTGGCATGGGGATTATTTCATGCAGTATATCCTCGTTCTTGGCACATTTACGAAGCACCATGTCCTGGGGTGCATCTAACCTGCCGTCAAATAAGCCCTGTGCTTCCAAATGAATACAGAGAGACGACCCTTCCTACTGCAGTATTTGTATGGACAGTATTCAATGCTAGCAGTGAATGCCAAAATATTAGCATGATGTTTACATTTGAAGGAGGAACTAAATTGAACAATAATAGACAACAGTCAGGGGCATTTAATAGGTCTGTTTCGATTCACCATGGTGTTGGGCAGGGAGTGATGGGTATTCATATGCCATTGGTCCACCAGTCGAATACGGTTTACAAGCTTCACGAAGAAGATGAGAATGCTGGTTCCTCAATAACTGATGAGGGTGAATCAGGTAGAAATACTTAAGGCTGCTTTACTTAAAGTACAGAAAACTTTAGACATAGCTAATCTGTTGGGACCACCAAATTAATTAGTTATATCTGAAAATCTGAAGCTGGACTCAGCATGGTATCACTTTTTAGTTTACTTATTACATTCAGAAATTTATAACAAACTGATTATATCCAAAGTTTACAGTGTTTGCAATTTTTATGGATCAATCTTTAAGCAAACCATTGACTGCATTTCTGTCGGTAAAATTTCAATCACCGATAACTTAGTGCTATTTAGATTGTATTCAATTACATTTGTTTTTTTCTATAGATAATTTATACTGAACTGTCATGGTAACTGTATTTGGAGCCGCCAATTTAAGATTAAGTTCCATTTTTCAAGTTGCATTGAATTTTTATATTAATTACTTATTGTGAGTACTATCAATCTTCATTATCTTATCTCATTTCTATAGTGCCTGCATATCTTTCCATGGAATTATAAAATAAATAAGATCTACATCAATTCCTAGACATCGAAATAAGTGAAATATTGAATGAGCAACTTTTTAATTATATTTCTAAGCAAATGCTGCGACAAGTATGGTTTGCATGGTTTTACTTTTAAACACTAATCTATATTTCTTAAATATTTATCCGAATTATATGCCATCAATTATGCAACTTATGCATGAATAATATTTCAGAATATATACATACTTTATTTATACATATGTGTAAGGCCTAAACTTTATTTGGAAGTAAGCTGTGTCGATTTTTATGTTTTTTTGATTCAATATTTGTTTGTATAATTTCAATTCTTCATATCTCAGAGCCAGCAAGGCCTAAAAGTTGCAGTCCTAAAATATCTCCACAAAGAAGGCACCGGTCCAATACAAATGATATACACGAAGATCCTTTTAGCATTGCAATTGCTTCGAAGATGAGTGAAAATATTTCTATCTCCACCTACGAATTGTTACATACTAATTCATTTTCTGAAGCAAGTGCACTGTGGGAAACTTTTGTCAGAACAGGGCAGTTAGAAGGAGTAAAAAGTAATGAAAATTCCAATATTTCTGAGAAAAAAGAGGGAAATATTGGGGGGGCAATATGTCAGAAAATTTCTCTAAAGCCGGGAGAAAAGTGCGAGCTTGTGTTTTCTTTGGCTTGGGACGTACCCCTGGCTAGGTTTGGAGGGGGTACAGCCCTCCCTAAACGCTATACTAGGTAAAAAATAGCATAATATTTATATTTTTCTGTCTTCCTCTGAACATACCAGTATGATGTTGTAATTGACTCAGCAATTTTTGACATCCTGAAAAGTTGGATTGTAAATTTGAAATTAACAACCATTCTAATAGAACAGCGTGCTACTTATTCGAATAGTTTATATTTGGTCATCGCATAATTATAATTGGACTATTTCAATGTCATCAGTTGGAATATTCAAGGGTTTTTATTATGTCTTTGTGTTCCATTACAATTTTCAGTACTACTAGAAAAAAATTACATATTGCATGCAGTAGAGAGGCTGGAAAATATTCTAGAATTTTGCCGTAAAACAAAATATTATTGACTCTTTGTTGAGTACTAAATGAACCATTGAAAATGAATGAAATAAGAACTCAAATATACTTCTTTATTTATCAATTTGAAATTACATCCGAAATTTTTTCAGAAACAGCAAAGTCGTTAGTTTTTTTGGAGGCCGGAGGAGAAGTGCGTTATTTATATAACGAAACATTTTTAAGTACAAAAGTTATGTGTATGAACTTATCCAATTACCTACTGCCTGTTGATATAATGTGGGAGCCGTCACAGTTTGAATAGATGTTGACATACATATTCTTATTCTTCAGTCAGATATTTGAATCCTTTTGTTGAAACTGTACATTTTTAAGTAACCAACACTAATCCTTTTAATCGGGCACCTACTCTATTCGCATAAAAATAACTTGTCATTGAAATGATTGACTCATTTTTAAAAATTCTCTCATATAATTTGACCAATCATATTGAGCATTGACATTTTTGTGCTTTCTACTCTCATAAATTGTGCTTTTTTAATGTTATAGATACTTTGGCAGGAGTGGCCTCAATGCAATGAACATTGCTGATCATGCCATACAATCATACGAACGATGGGAAAAGTCTATTGAATCTTGGCAAAATCCAATTCTAAGAAATTTATCTCTACCGCGTTTTTACAGATACACACTATTTAATGAACTTTACTTCTTATCTGCTGGTGGTGCACTATGGCTTGATACCCAGGAAGGGAAAGCAAACTCTGATCAATACAAAATAGCACATGCCAAAAAAAGGCTTGAAAATACGATCGAAGAAAATTTAAATCATAATAATTCTTACGTCATTAAAGAAGAAACGAGTTTAACTAAATTAAGGTCAGGGGATAGAAACGAGGATTGTATTGAAAAATCTTTTATTTTAAACAAAGAATCGATTAATATAGATTATAAAAAGGGAGAATCTGGGGGTTTTGAACGGGACTCAAAATCGAAATCTCAGAGTGAGGGGCAAACTTTCCCCTTTTGGGAAAATTCTTGTGGGGATTTAAGTTGCGAAGGGGATTCTTCAGTAATTGGGCAATTTTTATACCTAGAAGGTTTGGAGTATCTCATGTATAATACATATGATGTGCATTTTTATGCAAGTTTTGCGCTAGCAAAACTATGGCCAATGTTGGAGCTGAGCTTACAGAGAGATGTGGCAAGTGCCGTTTTTCGCACAGATTCGTGCAGCCGATCTCTTTTAGGTATTTCAGTATACTTTTCTAATTATAATTTTTTTGCATTTTTAATAAAGTCAACTTCTGCTGTAACAAATTTGTCAGTACCACCGAGTTAATCTGCCATATGAAAAATTCATTACATATGTAAATCTGAAGCTGAACTTGGAACATTTTGACTTATTATTTATTCTTTTAATTGAATATTTGTCAGAAGTGAATTCACTGTATGTGAAGTCTACAGTGTATGCAAGTATTTTATTTTTGAATAAATCAAAGTTCTAGTAGTTTATTGCAATATTTTTCTATTTCTATATTTGGACTGTCTAGATTTATGATAATGCTATCGAAAAAGAGACAGAAATTTATTTTGAATGAGTTAACATATTTGATCCTTATCCAATCAAACACATGCTCTAAAAATTCAATGTCTAATTTTCATAAACATTACTTCAATTCTCTCTAGAATATCATATATGAAGGAAATGCATAATGCACGTGTTTCATGGCCATATAAAATTTTATTTAAATCATTTGGTTTTTAAAAAAATTTCTGCTACTGATTCATTGATGTCATGCATTCAAAATAGCATTGGCCATTCATTATATGATTATCTATTTGTTCATATTTATGCTGACTAGTTAACTATCCTTATATAGTATAGCAGTCTAGGTTGAAGTACAGCAGGAATTGTTTTTTATAATATTTTTCTAGAGGAATCTTATGTTGAAATTGAATATTGCATTTTTAAATATTAATATTTTTCTCTCCCCTTGTTTTTTTGCACTGTTTCTTTGATATTCATCATATAAGAAAATACAACATGCATATTCTGCAATACAATTTTTTAATTTCTTTTAAAAAATACCCAAGTATTTTTTATGTTTCCATCAGTTCAAAAACTTCAAAAACATCCTTTTTCTGAGATTCAAGAAACTTGAATATAATATAGGGGATGGGCATAGGCGTCCTCGAAAAGTATATAGTGTGGTACCTCATGACCTCGGATCCCCCTCAGAACTACCCTGGACAAAGTTAAATGCATATGTATTCCAGGATGTGAGCAGATGGAAAGATCTAGCCCCAAAATTTGCGCTTCAAGTTTGCCGCGATTATATCCTTACAAATAGTGAAAAATTTTTGAATTTGGTTTATCCAGCTGCAGTTGCAGTTATGCAGGTTTGAATTGAATTTTCTATGGCAAATATCTGATATAACAATTCTGTCAGGGCATCCTAATTAATTTCTTTTACCCAAAATTGATTACATCTGAAGCTGAACTTGAATATAATTTGACTGTTCAGTTATAAAGCCGTTATATTCGATGTTTACTCTTTCTACCTTTACATAAAATTCTGGAAGAGACTGCTTGTTTTGACAAGCTTTGCTGGACCCACTAGAAAAAGTAACAGATATTACCCTCCCCCCTAGGTTGCTGAAGCATGGGATCAAGATAATGATGGGCTGATTGAAAACCAGGGCTTCCCTGACCAGACCTATGATATATGGACTGCAAGTGGCCCTAGTGCCTATACAGGGGGACTTTGGGTAGCTGCATTATCGGCCATGGTAAAAATGGCGAGTATAATGGGAAATAAGCCTGATGAAGAAAGGTACATACAAAATTTTTAGCATTTTATGGGGTTATGCTGATTTAGAACATAAAGTTAAACTTTCAGAGTATGTTCATCTAAAAAAGAGATGCTTGCGAAAAATGTGAAATTAATCCAAACAAGAATAAATGAGCTTCTTGAATTGGACATAAATTTCGAATTTTAAACACTTGGATTGCTGCATCATTGAGTAGCCAGGAGAACATGAATGCACGATTATTAGATACATAATGCCGTTCTGAAAAGACAGTATGAGTCATTTTTTATATAATTCTTGGAAATCAAGGCCTAGAACAAAATATTACTCTATCAAATTGTAATTTTCATGGCGTCACAATTTTTTATTCATCCAAAATGAATTTTGAAGTATGTAGCCTTATGGGAGTTTAGTTCTCTCATGTGTGCTAAAAAATAACATGCTAGATGTGGCATTCAACTAGCTACAGTAACTTTGAATAAAATGAGTTTGTCGGGACCATCGAATATTTCTCATATAACCGAAAATCTGTAGCTGAACATGGACATGATATGACTTTTTTGTTTATTTATTATCAGCAAAAGCTCGTTAAAAGCAAATTCGTTTTATCCGAAGTTTACATACTAATTAGATTTACAAGTGGAAGTACATACATGGCAATATATAAATCATTTTTGAGTTAAACTAAAATGAAAAAAGATGTTTTTTTTATTACAAATAATTTATCTATGCACATATATACATATCCTCAAAAAAGTTTAGAGATGTTCATATTTAAAACAGAAAGCTGTTAGTATAAATTATTACGTTGGAGGATTATTCGATTATAACACTTACACATCATATTTGGGGGAATATTGGTGCTCATGTAATCACTTGTTCACTAATCAGATTTGCTGTTAAAATTTATTTATCTTTTGTAGATATCTTGCATTATTTGATCGCGCTAGAAGTGCTTACGATGCTCATCTCTGGAACGGAAAATATTTCAACTATGACAGCGGTCAATCAAAGCATTGTGATAGCATAATGGCTGATCAGGTACGTTTACCTTAACCAATCAGATTATGTATCAAGTAAATTATTGCCACTTTGCATTTGAGATGTGAGAGCTCTGTGATTTGTGGTTGTGAACAATTTTTCGGAATAACTAAAATTAATTTTCAATTTTTTTATGTTCAGATGGCTGGACAGTGGTATGCTCGTAGTTGCAATATTGCACCTCCAGTAGATTCTACCAAAGCATTTTTATCGTTTAAAGCGATATTACTGAATAATATGCACCATTTTAGCTTGATTGCGGAAAAATCGAGGAATCAGCACGAAAAATTCCATTCTCATAGGTAACTGAAAATTCAGTAAACTTCGGATATAACAAATTCATTTTTTTAATAAATTTAGATATATAACGAATAAACAAGAAATTTACATCGTGCGAATATTAGCTTGAGATTTTTTATAGATTAAATCAATTCTGGGACCCCGACAAATTCGTTTTATCCAAAGCTTGCTTATCTCAACAGCGCAATATTAGAGTTTTTTTATTCAAGTAAATAAAATAAATCATGATAGTATTTACATGATTACAATCTTTATGATCTAATATAAATGCATGAAATAAAGAGTTGAATAGAGTAATGCATGCAATTTAATTTGTTAGCACATATATACATAAACTCAGTATTTTTTTAGTTGTTGAAGATAATAACAGCACGCAGATATGCACATAAATTAGAAGCATAACTTTATTAATTACTTTTGCAAGTACATTTCTTAATTACTAACAAATACAATTCTAAGGATTACAAAAAAGAGAATGGAATCATTTTGGTCAAGTTATTGCCATTTAAACTTGGTGAAATAATAAAAAGCAAACTATGAAAATTTTCCAAATATCTCTCTTTAGATGGGGAAAGAGCAAAAAAGAAAGGATTGAGTGATTTTCAAGACTGACTCTCACAATTATATTTGAAATTAGATACTGTAATATAAACTTTTTGCGTAACTGCATATTAAAATAATGGTTTTTATAGTATACTAGTCTGCGTAATGTATCAAATATATAATAGACCTAGACAAGACTAGCACTATTTCAACAGATGATGTTCATTGATTTTGGTTTCTCATTTTTTCATTTGGCAACTTAAACTGTGTAGTGATTAAGAGAATTGAGACGTATTTACAAGTGTTATGTCGTAAATATTTAGTTTTTATGTAGCAAATCGACTCGGCACTTTTCAATCGGCCTCGTGAACGGTATGCAAGGTGGAGGTAACAACAAAATCGACAATACGTGCATACAGGTAGCACATACATACATACTAATATTACATTCTGTTCACTTTTTATGGCTAAAAAGTTAAAAGCAAAAAAATGATGAATTTGCTTTGTAAGTTATAGAAACGATTTGTTCTTTTTATTTCCAAAAAGTTAACTTTTTGCCTCTAATTTTTCCAAATTTTTTACCTTCTCCAACGCTTATTTCTTCATATTTTCTTTGTTCATCCATTTATTTGAGCCCATTTTCAAATTCACAGCAAGTTTGAGATGCTACAATATAGTGAGTTCAGCTTCATATTTTAGGATATAAGGTATCAACTTGGTGGTCCCGACAGATATACGATATCCTAGATTTATTGTTTCCTTACCTTTGTAATCGAGAATAATTATAAAGCCTGCATCAAATTAAAAAAAATTATTTTTTGAAAACTGTAGAGCCGAGAAGTTTGGTGCGGAGTGACATATGCATGTGCAGCAGCTATGTTGCTGGAAGCAGGAGCCATCTTACGAGAGCTTCCCGGGGAGAAAGGGGGGGTGTCTAGTAACCCTCCTGATTCAGATCAGAAGGCCGAACAGACCCCTAGTTCAGATTTCTTGGGAGAGGAAAAGGGGGGGTCCTATAAGATCGCAAGGGCAAAAAAGCTGGTCCAAGGAGCTTTTGAGTGTGCTCGGGGAATTCATAATGGAGGGTGGAATGCTTTCGGGTACTGGTTTCAGACCCCAGAAGCGTATGAAGCTAATGGAAATTACAGAAGTTTAAGTTACATGCGGCCTCTTGCGATATGGAGTATTCAGTGTGCCTTAGAACTTGAACCAGGGATTGAACCTATTTTATCTGGATGTTTGTGAGATTTAATATTTAGGGACTTGGCAAATTCAATATCCTTATAATTATTATTGATACGATTGGAACGATGAGCACAAATTTTTTTGACATTTTTTTTGTTTTTATTTAATTTTTAAATCATAGATATGTTTACATAATTAACATCAGAGCCACTGTGGTTCAGATACTATATACTTTTTCAGGTAAAATGAATTGGCTGACTGAATTATGATGAATTAACAGATGCGTGTGCCGATTTAATCTATATCGATGGCCAAGTTCATTGCAAGGATAAAATTGTATAAGAATAAGTGTTTTGTTGAATTGCTTATTGCCATCGTGATGAAATATTTGGTCTCACGAAGTGACGGTATTTATCCATTGCTTTTGAGTTACACAGCTTTCTGAAAAGTGATTTGTCGATATCTTAAGAGAAAAAAGTGGTATTTCTGAGCATCACGTCATAATACTGGCAGTTTTGTCTACTTCTTCCAACATTTTGACAAATTAGCCATATTCAAAGTTTGCCACCAAGGCTGACTTCAGATCCTGCTAAATAGAAATAATACTGAGATTAAAAAAAATTGCAATTGAGGATGCAAGCATCTCATTTTTAAACATATTTCAATATCTATAGGGAGTTGTAGAATGGCCACTTGGTTGACTGCAAGCCATATTTAAATCTGCCAAACTGCTTTTGATCTAAACATGCAACTTCATCAATGGAAATCGGTAAACTTCTTCGTCATTGAAAAATTGAATGATGCTATTTCTCATAAATCATGAACTAATAACCAATATAGCCTGCAGAACTATTTTTGGAGGTTTTAAATCAGATGGTGCTTGAATTCATGTACTCTTGCTATGGCAAAGTATGTTTCAAATCAAAATAGTATGGGAGTTGTTAATGGCAATGTGTCATGATTGCTGCATGATGTAAAATTTAGAAGTCGATTATGCTCGATTATTTGTTGATAATCGCTTACAATTGACTATCATCTATGTTATACATCATGTGATCGGAAATCTCACTTCCGATCACACAGGTTGAACTTCTTACATTCTCTCTTTCTGTAGTTATCAATATATTAGTATAGGAATATCTCATATTGTGTTTTTGTTATTTATAGTTTTGTGTCATGAGCTGGTGATTAAGAGTAAGAAGCAATTTACACAATGTGTAAAATGAAAAAATTTTGCATCTTTTAAAATGTTGGAATTGCAATATTTTGGATCAATAAAGTTTACTTTTTTCTGTAAAATTATTGATTTTGATACAAATTGTATGTAATGATTGATGCATCATTGGGTTTATAAAGTTGACTAAAAAATTTCCAAGTCATTATAAATTTATATGAGTCTGGCGAGATGTAACTGTTCAAACACATATATATATATATACATATCAAATGAACTACTGCTAAGGAAACCTGTTTGTCTAAACTGCTCATATCCTTTTTTTCTTTCTCTTTTCATTTTAGCTGCTTTTTCCAGCCAAAATTATTTTCATCACAACTCTTCATAAGGCAATTATGATCTTTGGATTCAAACACATGATTAAGGATACCAGCTAGTTAGTTACAAATTTTAATCAAATAACTATGGCAGATGCATTTAGTTTTTTTTAAACAGCTTTATTTGCATATTACCATTAGATTAAGGGAAGAATGAAATGTTACAATACTCATGTACTGTAACCAATAAATTAATGTTATCATTTATACTTGATCACGAAGTATTTCACTTCAGCACATGAGAAAAAAATATCAATGAAAGATCAAGTCAAAAGCTTTTTTCAAACTTCCCAACTCCTTTTATTGCAAGCAATTTCATTGATGAGTGCTTAATCATTGTTAGGCAATTTTATTTTCTGCTTTCCAATGATGACATTTTCTGGTTAACCCATTTTTTACTTAAGTGATTCCCCTCTATTTCACTTAAGTAAATAGGCTCTTTACCAAATATACATGCTATTAGAATACTTAATTCTTCTACATTGTAATATATTTGATGTGCATTATCTTGTCAGTGCTATGTGTTTTTAAAATTTTAGATTTCTATTTTCTGTTTGATTTCATCCACCCCTAAATTCTAACCGACAAGTAACAACGGGTCAGCGATTATTCTACAATGTTGATGAAAACCCGTAAATAGGAGTGGAAGTCTAAATTCCGCCTGTTGATATATTTTGAAAATATCGTCGATATTCGATATTCGATTGAACCTTCAAACAAAGAATATGGACATAATATTACAGAAATACTCAGGAAAATTAATTTATCAATTTTGAATCCTGTTGCCTCTAGAAACATAAATAGAATCTATGGTATGAGATCTTATAACCATCTCATTTGCAGAAGCTTTGAGGCGTAGAGGGTTACAGATATTAGCAATTTTTCAAAAGGGCTCCGCTCCGGCGGTTGTCACAAAATGGCTTCCGCAGGTAATGATATTCCTTGGCCGTGCAATGCGGAGGGGTACGAATTAGAGAAGGAGATTGGGCAAGGTGCTTTTGCGACTGTTTGGAAAGCATACTGTAAAAAAAAGTTAGTCCATGTGGCAATTAAAATTATGGATTTAGAGAATGTAACCCACGCATTTGAAGATATTCGTCAGGAAGTAAACGCTATGCGACTATGCGATCACCCCAACGTTGTTCGCTGTTATTCGTCTTTCGTACATGGTAATGAACTGTGGCTGGTGATGAAGTTTATGGATAAAGGATCGTGTTTTCATGTGATGGACTCAGCGAAGCGTTTCGGAAAACAAGGGGGTATGCAAGAGGTTAGTACTAAGAATTTCAGCAATTTGTATTATGTCGCGGTAAACTTACATAGAGAGCTATTTAATTATAGCTAGAGAGTAGGGAGTGATATTTCCCAGTAGAACTTAGATTCAAGAGCTCTAATTTTTTAGGATTAAAATTTCCACCCTACAGATTAATTTTTTATTGATTTAGAGCATTTTGCACAAATTTTTATGCTATTTGTAATCTGAGGATTGCGTAGTCAAAGTTGAACAGAACCCTCAGACAAATTTTTCTGATGATAAACCAATTTCATTGATTTAAGCTAACTTTAAATTTTTTGAAAAACTCCTATATATTATAATTTTTCTTAACCTTTATTTTCATTGCTATCCAAATTCAGGCCATTGCTAATACAAAAGCAGTATTTTTAATATTTTTCACTATCAAGAAGCTCAATATATGATGGAATAAATGCATCCTTGAGATACGGAAGGCCTTTTGAGAGCAGTATCTTCATTATTCCTTTAAATGAGTGTTTTAAAATTTGTACAATAATAACAAACAACTCCAGCGGTTTCCAAATTTGTATACTAATAGATATTATCAAGAGAGACATTTTTATGCAAACTGATAGGTATGTTTGTATGCAGTCGGATATATTGGTTGATAGTAACTTTGTCAAAATGTTTTATAAACTAACTATGCTTTTCATTCTTGAATTAGTGTACTTTCAATTAATGCATTTCTCGGATTAATGCAGATTCTATTTCGCACCAAATTTCACCAAATGCTGGTACAAATTCAATTAAAACTGCTTCTACTGAGTCAATTATTTTAATCAAATAGTTGTGCAAAGTCAATATGAAATCGGAATGTCAGGGAGATTTCACATGCCACATTTACAGCTCTAATCGAGGGATCAACGTTTTAGCGCACAGCGTGATTTTGTAGAATTTTATAGATTTTTAAACCTAATAATACTCCTATACTTCATGGGGCTCCTATTTATTATATCTGTAAAAAAAATATCATAAATAACACATGTTATAAGTGTTAAATACTAAATTGCATTGGTTTTTCGGCTTACACTTTAAACGATAGGTATAGTGCCATTATTTACTCCAGTGTTGAACTAGATTTATCGCAAACAACTCTTTTTTTGTTTGTTTAGGACATCAAATCGGAACACAAATGCATGTGATATACATTAGTGCCATATGGATTGCATTTCTTTTTTATTTGAAGAGTTATACTCAAATTTATGCAAGCATGCATGTTGCCAATCGACTTTATATTTGCTAACGTGGTCATTCTATGAAAAACATTCCTTTTTTAGCAATTTACAGTCAATTAGGATTTTCATTAGAATAAGATTTGTAAATGAACAAATTTTATGTAAAAAATCATATATGAAATCACTAAAAGCGTTAAATTACGTACTGTTACATAACTGATCTCTATGTATATGCTTGTTGTTGAACGTAGGATTTGATAGCGAGGCACCAAGCAAATTTTGTATTCAACAGAATGGCTGAATTCGTCAATATTAATGCACATGCATATTTAAGATTCATAATAATATTTGATAATGATAATCGAAACAAAAAAACTGATGTTAAATTATTTTTAACCAAAAGTTTAGTGTGCTATTGCATAAAAAATCTAGTAAGAGTATCTTCAACTGAATGGACAGATTCAAGAAAATATTTGCACAATATTTGATATTTCTAGCAACCTTCAATAACAAAAATATCAAAGATAGGGATTAGTTATTCAATATCTGCGGACAACAGCAGGACCGATCAGTTTAAACCAAGTTCAATATACTATTTACATGAAAATAAAATAATTAGCTTATGCTATACAGAGTGGTAATGTTCAAGAATACAGATTCTTTTATTTGCAAATATATGTATATGAATATTATTTTATTATATAGCTAATACATGCACATATGACATTTATTTGAACCTAGGATTGGATTGCCTATATACTTCGCGAAACGCTATGCGGATTACAGTATTTCCATCAAAATGGGCAAATTCATCGAGACATAAAGGCTGGGAATATTCTTCTATCTAGCAATGGAACTGTTCAGTTAGCCGATTTCGGCGTAGCAGGCTGGCTGATCGGTTATGGAAACCGAATTTCGAGCGTTAAATCGTTTGTTGGTACACCTTGTTGGATGGCCCCAGAGGTAGAAAATAATTCTTTAACCTATTTGAGTTATGCGGTAATGTTATTATTTTTACTCACCACTTTAAAAAAGGTTCTTATGGATTGGGGTGCTACATATGAAGTAAAATGTTAAAAAACTCTTTTCCACCAGTTTAATTTTGTTAAAATTTGCTTCCTACATTTGATTGGTCAAAATGAGTCAAAGTTATCCTCAGTTTTGTATAATAGTTCTGTAGAAATATATTTCAGTGTGCATGCATTTGCATTCTAATTTATTTTTGATGGAAAAAATTGTTAATGAAATAGTTATGAAACGCTGGTTTTCAGGTTATGGAGCAAGTTGACGGTTATGATCAGAAAGCTGATATTTGGAGTGTGGGAATTACTGCCTTAGAGCTAGCCAAAGGTTATGCCCCCTATGCCAAACATGAACCCATGAAGGTATGCATTCAACTACATTTTGCCTTTTAAAATCTGTTTTATTCCATTCGCGGGTCCTATTCTTGACAACCAAGCAAGATTCTATAGTTTTAAAACTTGGTTTTATTGTATTTGAAAGTTTTTTTTACCACTCAGCAAGAATAACTTGTGATTTACTGTTTATTTACTTGTCTGAGGGATATTTTATTTAGTGCCCAGTTTCTTTTTTTAGCCACCTAGCAAGGATAATATTTTAGTTTTATAAGTTTTTTTGTTTCAAAAGAATGGTGTTATTCTGCCGGCCTAAGTTTTTATTACCTAGGAAAGGAGATTATCATTATTTTTCATTTTTTAAAGTTTAAAAAATAGTTCATTGCGTTATTAGGTTCTTTTAATGACCATCGAACAAGACCCTCCTGGTCTAAAATCGTATAAGGATGATAAGCAGCCGAATGGAGAAAGCTTTAGTCGATCATTTAAAGAATTTGTTAGACTTTGTCTGCAAAAAGACCCCAAAAAACGGCCTACTTGTACTACGTTGCTAAATTCGAGGTACAGTAAATTACTTCGAATGTAATGAATTTTCTTTTCAAATAATTTTTCACTTATAAATCAACAGTTCATACTAAATTGTCATGGTGAACCGTATTTATCGCTGTCAATTCGAGCTATTTAAGTTAGAAACTTCAACTTGCATCGTGTCCATTGATAAGTAAATTACTCTTGATAAGAATCTTGCTATTTTTTATTTTAAACTTAGTCTCTTGTATTGAGTTAGAGTAAACTTCGGGTATAACAGATTCACTTTTATTGAATGTTCGCTTATAATGAATTGATATAGTGAATTAATTCAATGGTCCCGACAGTTTCGTTGTGAACAAAGTTTACATCATGATATAAATATCATATAATGCATTCTACAGTTTTTTGAAAAAGAAAGATATTGGACCCCGGGCCTTAATATCCGAATTTCTTAACGTCATTGATTGTGTGGGTGAATCTGAAATGGTGGGGCGAACCAAGAGATTGAGAGGTACCAAACCGGCCTCTTTTTACAAAAATGAGCCTTACTCGGAGGTAGGAAATAGCCCTAAAAAGGGCCACTTGGGCTCGATTCTGGAATCTAACATAGCTATACCTGAAGCAAAAGTTGGTAGGTGGCGTTTTTTTATAGAGAGTCAACTTGAGATATAACGAATCTGTCAGGACCACTGAATTGATTCGTTATATTCTGAAACTAAACTTGGCATAGTAAGTCTTTTTCTATTATTCGTCATGAGAGAAAGTTTGTTAAAAGCGAATTTGTTATAACTGAGATTTGCAGTGATTCGCCTAGATGATGACTCATTAAATACGTCTATAAGTTTTTAAACTTTTTCTACCCTATTGACTTATAATTGTGCTGTATGCTAAAGATAGTGCTGGCCATTCATTATCATAGGGTGACATATGAGTTCGTATTGATACTGACTAGTTGACTATATATGTAGTTTATACTAGCAGCTAGATTGAAGCACTGCCATAGAAATTGTTCTAAAAGATTGGTCGATGGCAATATTATGTTAAAGTTTAATATCGTATTTTTCAAAATTAATATTACTCTCTCTCTGTTCTTTATATTTTTGACACTTATCAAATGAAAAACTTGAACTATACTTGCTCTCTTTAATGATCATGATTCTTATTAGTATTTGTTTTTTTCATTTTTTACTGTGCAAATGGCTTATATACATATATGTATGTACCAGCAAGTAATATAATACTGATGTGTTTAATCACTGCAGACATTTGAAGTTCACAAAGTATATGACTCGGATAAAAATGATAATTTTTTTGCAGTGATATAGCCTATGTATTTGATCATTCTAATACTGAAATATTAATTGCAATCACTTTAAATTTTTTAAATTAATGAAAAAAAATTTTATGAAAATTGTCTAAAAAACCAATTTTTTTGTAGCAATTTTGTCTACATGTACAATTAATCTAATATTGAAATTTTCATCGCTGCTGATTTTTTAAGTTAAAAAAAAGTAGATGAACATTGTAAAAAACTGATATTTTTTCAGTGATGCTGCCTCCTAGAAGCCACCCTGCAGGTACAACATGGGTTTTTGAAGATGGCAGTCAAGTGGTAGTTAGACCTGATGACAATCGAGATGAGCAGAAACATCAGGCAAATTTTAAGCAATTTTTATGTGAATTTATTTTAATTGGCTAGTGTATGTTTTTTAATGGACTAAAATCTGAATCAATGCGTGCACAATCAGAATGAACAATTCAATATCAGAGTCAGTTATTGATGAGTTTTTGTATTATTGAACTGTGTGTTGCACGAACACAATATAGAAAGATTTGGTGGACAAGGAAGTAATATTATTAACCATAAAATTTACCATCCACATTTATGGTGACAAGGCATCAAATTCATATTTTAAATGCTGATATTCTATTTCTTGTCAAAGCACGGTTCATTATTCAGCTCAACCGACAGTTTAGCATACAGTTCAAATTCAATACATTCTTTCTATATATAGCAGATGCTTATATTGTCCCCGGAATTATGTCTCAAATGAAAGGTCACAGTTAGTTATGGAAATATACATGAGAGAGTATTCTTTACATAAATGCACAAAAAATATTGGCGTGACCTTTCGTTTGGGAAAAAATTCTGGGGGTCAAGGTAGAAAAGTTGGAAATGTTCAATATCTTATAGAGATATAAGTGGTCGTGGGTTTGCTTTACTATTTCTTTTGCATTTTGATTCATCTATTTATCCAATTCTGAAATAGACGCCCCGTTCTGCATAATTTTTTCCACTGGTAAACATTTGAAGATTTCAGCCACTGAAGAAAATATTGTCATCTTACATTCTTTTTCGTAACTGAGATTAAACTTCACCCCCCTTCTAAAAATAAGATTTTTTAAAAGTTAAGTCTTTCCACCCTCCACCCCCTCCAAAAGCTCTTTTTCGTTCCTACGCAATGTATTAGCAAAAGGCTTTTTTCGACTTATGGTACAAGGTGTGACGTGTAGTGCTAATGCATATTTGCACAGCCGATGAAAAGGTCAACATTTTTCTTTGCCATAATAACCAGAACTTTTTACGATGATAATTCTGTTGAATGGAGATCTTAATTTCTTACTGGCCATATTGTAAAGGATCGATAAATTCAGTTTATTACCATTTTTGTTCAATTTTCAAGAGCTCTTTTAGTTCATTTTTTCCATAAATTTTTATTCGACAAAGCTCTCTATTCGGACCACATAAAATAGGAAATTACTGAAATTTTGAAAATCATGTAATGAATTATGATTAACTTATAAAATTAGAAAGTTCTGTATTGATTCATATATGAACAGATATAGGTGAATGTATGCATACGTATCAATATTGACATATGAGTTCATATATATGTACATACAGACATTAACCTCAATATTTCATACATTAAAAAGTAGCTCATTTTTTATACCATATGATTTTTTATATTTCTAAAGCGAAACACTTGAAGGTATTAGATGGAAATTTGTGATGTTATTTATATATGTTGTGTGCACACAATCATTCATCTGAATATTAAATACATATTTTCGTCTGTTAAATGCAGAAAGAGGAAGTCCAGGATTTTTTTAATGAATTCGAAGCTCAGGGTTTTACGGACGACGGTATGAAACCTTAATATTAGGCACAAGTGTCTTAAATTCGGCGCTGGTTGTAGTGTAACTATCATTTAGATTAGGCATGCACTGCATTGCGGCCAACGCGATTGTTTCTGAATGAATGAATGAATAAAAAAAGCATTTATTTGTAGTTTTCCTCTTCCTTGTGGAAAATTTTATGTGGAAATTTTGACATAATAATTGACTCACGAATGTGACAGATAACCAGTAGAAAGATATCTATGTTGTCCACATAGTTTTCACGACATTTTGACACGTGCAGTTTAGTTACCAACATCACAAATGTTGAAGTGCATTCATAAAACTTTATATCAAGTATACATATTTCAAGAGAATCTTTGCTAAAACTTGTTTGTAATTTTTTGCCTTTGCAAAATATCTCCATGCACGCATACATTTCAACAAAATTGACTAGTTTTAATTAAAAAATATGCATCATTTTTTATTTTTTGCTAGGAAATAATGCTGTTGAGTAGCCTATTTGAACTTCCTTCCCATAAAATTGATTTTGCCGCATTTAAAAAAATCATTTTTTTTAATTTGTCCTAATCAGAATTTCACAGTTACTGAAAGGCCATCAAAAGTATAGTTTTTAGAAAGGATATCCAATGGATTTTAATCCAAATTCTACTAGCAGATGGAATGCATATTAGTATAGAAAAGTTTCATCCTCAAAATAGCTTTTATGTGCACTAGTCATTATCTTCTAAGGAAATATTAAACCTTTTGATGCAAAAAATGTCGTTATACGACAGCTTTTATTATAGGAAGTCCTATTGCGTGCATCTTACCAGTATCCGACAGTAGATTATTCATAGGGCAACTCCAAGAATTTTGCTGAAAAAATCTTTAGGATCCAGCCATTTTTCTTATTTTTTTCTGAATGTTAACTAACTTTATCCCTAACCCGAAAGGTTTATACCACAATATATTTTGGGGTAGCATTAGGAAGCTAGTCAGAAAGGACTGAAAGGTATTTCTCATTCAAAATTGTCAGTTTTCAATGCTTATTTTTTCAATCAATATTTGGTAAGTTGTATGGTGCTGAACTACTAATAAAATTTATAATAGATTACTGTTTACTCGCTAAACTAAGAATTATATATCTGTCCTTTAGTTTTATGACACCAATGCATATCTACTGTGGGAGAAATAAGTTTTCTAAATTTCATTTTCGAATCTAAAAATATATTTTTCATGCCATATTTAACATGGTCTAGTGTCACTGAAGAAAACAAAAGCTTAATATTTCATTTAGTGGCGCATCAGTTTATTATTAAACGTACAGCATATTTT
The DNA here is from genome assembly GCA_032358265.1 of Vaucheria bursata. Taxonomy (NCBI): domain Eukaryota; class Xanthophyceae; order Vaucheriales; family Vaucheriaceae; genus Vaucheria; species Vaucheria bursata. Next base: position 71,720 of record JAULBW010006185.1, on the reverse strand, counting down.
ATAAGCAGATCAGTTTTATTAAAATTTCAATTTTGATTTGCGCCATGTATATCCACAGATAAAATAATTGAACGATACACGGCCAGGAAAAAAACTATGTATATTTTCAAAACATGACAATGTGTGATGTTAATCTTCAATACTGCTTAAAAATTTATGGACAATATTAAACGTATTACAAAACTTTTCATACATTATAGAAAGTGTTTTTTCTCATATACACGGAAAACAAGTTTACCGAATGTTTTGTTTCACAGATGCATTTATCAAAATGTGTATCGATATTTGGGTATGTTCATAAGCAATCTGGTATAATTTTTACATGTCAAGTTTAGAAAATATGGCAATTGAAAAGATAAGATGTACATTAAGTAACTTTATTACTACTAAAGCAAAATCAAAAATCCACGGAGCCCGAGGAATTTCATTAGCCAAAAATAGAGGACATTGCTATAAACATATACCGGAAAAAGGGAAATATTTAAATCATCGGGAAAGAGCTTACACCCTCCTTAACAAGAAAAACAAAGGTTTTCAAGTGCACAAACGGTTTTCTCAAAGATCGATAGAGAAACTGTCAAAATTAAAACCGGAATCTGCCCCCTCAAAACAGAACATAAGGGTATGCTGTCCGGCTGGAAGTTGAATCGTATCAGCAACTACATATGGTTCGAAGACTTCAAATGATTTTGTACCCTGGTACTCCATATCGTTGACCACAACAAGTTTACCATCAGCTTGGTTAGCCGGAGGACACTCATTCGCCATGTCCAGCCATACAGAAAACTGTAGCCCAGCTGGGGGGGCCACCTCAGCAGACATACTGATACTCAACGTATACACATCTTCAGCAGCGACATTAACTGTGTACTGTAACCATTCTCCATCGCGAATAAAACCAACCCAACTAACAACTCCGAGAGTATCAATCTCTACGGCTTCATCAGCCCTCAGAGATGGGGGAATATTTCGGGCTATGTTTATATTGTGATAACCCAACCCTTCCCCTCCCTCATCAAATGCCTCTGCTTCAATTAGACCTGGTACAGCTGCTGCTACCCCTCCGAGAGGGGTGCTGGCAGGGATTTCGGCGTTGCAAGTACCGAAATCAGTAATTTCAGGAGTTCCATCTCCAGGATCACCTTCACCAGCAATATTGATTATACCTAGTACTCCATTATCAGAATGCTGTACAATATGACAGTGGAGAACCATATGACCAGTGAAACGCTCCGGCCGTACATAAATAGGCACTACACCAGGAGCACTCAGAGTATCAATCCAATCTCCTTCAACGAACCAATCATTAATCTCGTCAAACTGGTTCAGGGCAGTAACTTGGCCGAGTTGCATGTGGTTCACGTGTACATGAAGTGGATGAAGTTCAGTTACGGATACAGACCAAACTTGTCCCATCCCCAGTTCCATCGTTTCAATGTAGTCGTCCTTGTCAGTGTAGAGTAAATTATTCAATGCACCCCTCACTTCCAAGGCAAACGGATCCGTAAATTCAGCAGGAAGTAAATCTGCAACATCAGTGAGATAGGCTGGACGACAGGGGACCCAAATAGGTAGGGCATCGGCTGGATCACGTTCACTGGCAATCACAGTAATTGTTGTAATTATCATTGGAGTTTCGGGAGCCGCTGCATCTAATAAGTGAGTGTACGTAAGTGTATGTTCAACTCCAGCTTCTGGACATCGTATCGCCACATCTAATCGAGATGAAAGGGACACAAACATCTTGTTCTCGGTCAGTGCACGAGGTACTTCGGCTACCCATACGCCATCTTTACCCATTAAACCAAGCTCACACTCCTCATCTTTCGCTGCGACTGTGCTCAGCTCAATCAAAGAATTAAATGTTAGACCAACATTCAGAATACGAAGGCGCGTCCACTGGCCAGCTTCCAAGGTCATTTCTGCGGTTGCAGCATCACACCCGTTCACAAGAGTAAAGGCTGCTAGAGCAGTCGAATCGAACAGTTTATCCCCAGAAAGCACAGCATATTGCATTGTAGCGACTGGATCAAACTCTTGTATTATCATAAACTGCTCTGGCATGGATTGGATTGCAAGCGGCATTCCAGAGGCCTCTCTAGCGCTGCTCTCTATGATCAGCATACCCGCAGCGCCAGCATTCGTTTGAAGCGCACCACTGCCATGGTGATGAGGATGGTACCAATTTGTACCACCAGAGTGATCACATGGAATTGTGTACACATACTCACCAACTTCACCAGCCTCAACAACATCAAATACATTATCGCCAGGGGCTTCACCACTAATGTGTAAGCCGTGCAAGTGCATATTCGTGATGGTAGGATCATGAATACCATTTGTTTCATCTTCACCACTAAATCCTTGAGGCCAGTCTGCCAGGTCATTATAAACATTCAGGTGGTAAACTCCACAAGCCTATAGGAAAAGAGCAATATAAATATTCATTATTGTCACCACTCTTTAGAAATAAGTTTGAACCGTAAAAAAAACAAATCAAAGTTGGCATAAGTCCATTATATATCAATGATATGTTTGCATACATCAGATGTATATTTCTTTCACACAATAGAATAAATGTGATTATAGAAAAAGAAATCAAAATTGTATTAAAATTAATGAAAGTCATATATACATATATATATACATCATTTAAGGAAATATTTTCAATCTTACCTTCATTCGAATTAGTGGCCCAGGAATCATACCATTGTATCCACGGGTACGAGTTACTCCAGCTGCAGTCTCCAAAATAACTGCTCCAAAAACAAGATCTCCTTGATAACTTCCATCCTCATTTCGGACCCACGCTAGTTCGGGCATGTTCATTGGATCAAAGCAAGACTGTGCATCTATTATATCCTCTGGAATAGAAATTGGTGCTGAAGTAGGGGCAAGTGTGGGAGGGTCAGTGACAAGATCTGAATCAGGACCTGCCCCAAACGTATACATCCTAATGACCCTGGCATTTAAGTAGTCAATTGCATAGAGAAGTCCATCAGGGCTAATCTGTATATCGACAAACCCAGAATTTGCTATCAGAACATGTGGCGGGATTGTAGTATCAGGGTTTCCATCAGCATCATTGTCGAAATACCACAGACATTTCTTAATGTGGTCCGAAAACATAAGCTTGCCTTGGTACAATTCTGGTAAGGAATCGCCTTCATATACAAATACAGATGTAATTGCAGCATTGACATCTAGGGTACAGTAATCGGGGTAATCAGGGTCAAGTATTCCTACTCGGTATTCAAACAAAGGTGCTCTCCATCTATCGTCGGCCCCAACAGGAGCAACTTCGCCAGCTACGAAAGCTTCAACTGATAATTTAATTGCATCGCAAGTAGCAAGTCCGTTTTCGAGTAAATATGCAGCACGCTCTTGCTCACTTGGTGTATCATATGGGTTATATTCTCCTGCCAAAAGACCATCCACACTTGAGTAAAGCCCTTCAATACATGGCCAACCCCAGTTGAAGGGACCATCAAGTGCTTTCATCAGCGAGACATCCTCAGCCACAAAAATACGTTCTGTAGTGCCACCATCACCAAATCCAACATCACCAATATATAACCTGTCAGCAGATTCCTGGTAATACATACGAAATGCTTGCCTATTCCCTTTACTCACGAATACTAGGTCATCGAGTGTCAATGGAACTTCGGAGTCAAGCAATGCATTAGGGATACGCATGACTTTCCCATTGGGGAATTCATCCCGTTGAGCACGGAATACCCCCTGATCTAACCCCATAGCAGGCTCATAGCATGCATCAACGTCAGCAAAACCTGGGTCAAAAAATTCATACTGAGATCCATCTCCCATGGAAAAGACAAGGTCCCCGTCTATTTCTAGAAGTGTACCGGGTCCATGAGTAGTAGATGACCCGCAGACACCGTCAAAAAGAGTGATTTCTTTAACAGCAGTTGGTATCGCCGCATCAAAATCAACAGCATAGCGGTCCACATAATACTTTTTTTCGCACACTTTCCCTTCATAATTATTTTCCTCTAGGTTTGTGCAGAGATCGAAAGGCCATTCGTATCCACCGGTTGCTGTCATACCCCATTCCACTGGTCTCAACGGAGCAACAACATCATTATTGGGGAGAAGCGTTACATCTACAGGATTTCCAGTATACATTATGAACATTTTCTTGACACCATTAGCCCCTGCAAAATCTGGGTGAAGATGAAACGAGAGAAGGCCATGATCTGAATCACTGTTGACTTCAGCTCGAATGTCTACTAACACATCAAACTCGTCCTCTAGAGAATCAATACTTGCATAGAGTCGCACCATACCGCTTTTATGCGCTGTTATAACCTGATCCGTACCAGGAACCCATTGCATGTGGACCATCATATTTGGCAAATCTGCTGCGTCGAAACCCCATACTTGCTCAACAACTAGATCATCGGCACCACTTGGCTGAAATAGAAATGATAGATATAAAAGACGATTAGTGTAGTGAAGTAATACGAAGTACAGTAAAATTATCTAATGATTCAGGTATAAACACTAAAAAATTAGCCGTTGAATTTACTCGCTCACCACAACAGGTGCGTTCAAATCAAATCCTTTTATTATCGCGGCATTCGAGAGCCGAGAAAGCGCGATACAGGCAATCCATAGAGCAGTTATCATTATAAGTTTCCCTCAAGAGAGAGAATCCTTATTTTTTTCGAGTTGTCTCCAACAGCACCTGAGTGTCTTCTACAATTTGAATCGCCAATAATGGTTTCAAAAGACAACGATCTATACTCTAATTAAATTAATTATCTATGGGTAGTTATTTAATGAAGCTGCACGAAAGTAAGTGGAGAATGTTAATTAATGGCGTGGTATATGTTTTTAAATTACTCTGTGTCATTATTAAATTCGCCGTCCGTTTTCTTAACGTCTGTCTTATCGACATTTTAATTTCACCGAAGGTTATATTTACCATAGAGCTTTTCTTTCAAGCTTCTACCGAAAAAAATAATAATTTTACTTTCTTTATGGATTGCTTGGCTAAGATTTAGATTCGCTGACGAGTTCATGACCTCTGCGTATGCCTCCATGAATCAGAATAATCTAGTTGAGAAAATTTCATAGACGACGATAATATTTTATACCTCTACCCGATGAGTTGAAATTGACTTGAGGTAATTTTGATCGGTTTAGAGTCGGCCTGAAGAATTTCAAGTTATGGGAATTTCTATAAACTTCAGAAAGTTGTAAAATTGAATTTCATTACCAGCTACTTTCATCAGTAATAGCTATTAATGTGACAGTAAAGTCCATACAGTAATTGTCCAGTAACGGCAACTAAACTGTTCTACAGTATTCCGGAATTATGTCCCAAACAAATAGCCACACTAAATTTGCGTTTTATTCATTCGAAAAGAAAGTTTTTTTCGTGTGTATTTCAATAAGCTTGATGTTTCGTTTGGAATATAACTCTAAAGACAGTGAATGTAGAAAACTGGTAATACAACATTACTTGAATAAACCAATACTGCGAACCCAAGCCCCGTAGAGTAGTATTGTGATGAGCCGAATTAACATAAAGTTTTTAGGTAGTTAAGCACTGTCACTTCCAGGACTCAGGTGCGCCTATTCTTAGCAGCATGATAAGCCAATCTAGACTTTTTTCAAATTTTTGTGGATATGGAAAAATATAATAGAATAGGTATTCTAGTATTAGTTATATTTCTCTAATTAAAAATGACATCTCGGAGCTCATGCCAGCACAAACCTGGAGTTTCATGTATCCCTCCATTCAATGTTGACAGACATTTGCCCTTATGGAAAAAGATGTTGCACAGCCAGTGAAACCTCGGAATGCTCTTGGATTTGCTGCTGTTTATTAAAATACTTCGTATCATTGTCTGTGGCACTGCTAAATTGCACGAAGCCTTGTTTACAAAAAAATCTTTCACAGTTTGCTATCCTTCCTAAAAGCTCACTAGAACAAGCATGCAGCTGCAATTGAAATCAAGCTAGACCATTTCCAAGAAATTTGTCATATTTTTAGAGAGTAAACGCAACTTTCAATTGTTGATTTTAAATATTTTAAGCAAGAATTTTGACTATTGAAGAATTTACTAATTTAGTCCATAATACGATAGTATTGTAATCTCTAACATAAATTTATTCTGTACAACTGTTCTCTAACTGCTAATTCAAAAATGGCTAATTAACTGGATAGTTTGGTAGTATGCTAGTCTGCATCAATATAAACAAAAATAGCTAGGTGTAGCTAGTTGGAACATATATTAAAATTAACAAACCTCATATCAAATGCCTTAGAAACAACTTCAATAAGTAAATCTAGTCAGTTCTGTCCAAAGTTAGCTACATTTTGATATCCACTCCAATTGATTTGAAAAAGTTCAAAGGGTTCAGCAAGTTCTTCAGGGAAATGCAAGTAAATATCATCTACTGTCAAACTATAACCATAAGGAAGGATTCCACTAAAGCTAAAAAAATTTCTAGGTAGTGATGTATTAACTCATTTTGTGAGCTCCAGTCCACGTGCTGTAGCAAGTCTTGCATGATTACACAAATTGACTTTTATAATAGGAGTAAACTATCGTAATTCAAATTGAGAAGGCCATTTAAAAATATATAAATATGAGCAAAGTGTATTTTCACTAAAGATTACTTTGAAATACAAAGACATAAAAACTCATATATGATGAATTTATCGGGACAACCGAATTAATTCATTCCATCTTACGTTCTGAAGCTGAACTTGAGCACAACATGAGACAATAAATAATTCAATTAAGTTAAAATTCATTGAATGTAAATTCATTTTCCAAAAGTTTATTATCTAGCCTATGCAAATAGGGGTTGTTTTTCATAGTTTTTTTTAATGAAATGGGTATGATGATTACATACTTGACCATTAAAGGTAACCAGTTGAAATAGTCTTGTCTTAATTCTGATCTTCCAATTCAAATCAAAACCATAGAAACAGTCTGTAGTGTAAAGCACTAAAAGATTTAGAATCATTGTTTTACATCTGACCAATGACATTTAGTGTCACCGAGTAAAACGCAGTCACTAGACATGTTGATACTATTTAGATTTCTCTGTTTTTTCTCATATAAATTTCAACTGGTTTATAGCACTACCTATTATATGATTTAATATGAAAAAATGAATTTTATATTAGTCTTAAAATGAAAAGTCACAATGTTTATTTTTTGTAAAGTTCTGCAGTTTTTACTACTCATTACATAGGCAGATAACGTACTGCCCTTGTAATATGTAATCAAACATGAAAAATAAACTCATGCAAACAAAATGAAATTGATGGTAGATAATGTTCTATATGAAGCAGAAATTTATGATATTCCTTTTCAAAACTATATTATAGAGCTGCATATACGTCTGCAGGAAGTAAAATTTTGATAATAACTCTTATTCAAAAATGTACCAAAACATGTCCTCATAAAATATTCTGGAACAATAAGCTTCATAAATACTGTTTCCAATTGAATTAATTTGGATGTAACTGACTGCATCCAATTGGCATTTCCGTTGTTCTGCACAAAAAAACTGCAGCAGGATTCCCTTCTAACATTTCCGATGTAGAGGCATCAGCCATAAGCCACGAAACTATTCTCGGTTCACCTTGATTGATATCCATCAACAAATTAAACCACAAATCTGTTTTGTGAACAATTGAACTTGAGCCAACAAACTAAAACCCACATTTGGAGTGTTTAATTGTTTTTTCTAGCATTTTAAGTGGTCCAATATCCACCAATCCAATTACATGTAACAATTATTAGAAAAATATATTCTGGCTTACGGTGCTGGAAGGTATTTTTGAATGCATGATGTCATCCACTTAAGGGTGCCCTAAGCACCACCTTGACCATTCAAAGTGATGTTCCTGAGAGTAGGGTAATTTTTAAAAATATATTCAAAAAATTGATTTTAGATTAATTTTTTACGTAAATATTTTGCGAAAATACAGTCATTCAGACTGACACAGCTTTGATTTAATTTTTTTTTAATTTAAGGAGTTGACTTCAGGTTACTTCAGTAGTTGAGGGGTCAATCTCGACCAGGCCTATTGACCTAAATTTTTTCGAAATTGATAATATTCAGTTTCTTAAAATGGGCGAAGCATAATTATTCTATCGACTACGTATGTTGATTTTTGTGAGAGAAAAAATATGAAAGTTAAGTTTAAAGTTAATTTTGCAAATTTCCATGATTCAGAGTATATTGAGTGAGTCATGAAATTGTTTGCAATGCAATATTCGAGTATGATGGATCATATTTTTAATTCCACTTCTATAAAATATGTTGAATCTGCATCTTGCGCTCTTAGTTGTCACATATTCAAAGTATATTTACGAGAAATTTTTATCGAATGCTGCTGTCTACTCAAGGTGGCTTGTAGTGCTTCAATATTTTTTAGTGTTCTTTACATCTAGATTACTTTGTTGTTGACTTGAATAATACAACAGTTCTTTGTAAAGTTGGCAAAAACTCACAAGATGTGATATTTTCCAATCGAGAAACGCATGAACATTTTCCTACTGAATGCAGGTCATACTCCTTAATTTCGCAATAGTTAAAGTAAATGTTGAGGACACGGTTTTAATTTTATTTAACTGTGTGAGTTGCTGCAATGTGATAACTTCGGCGGTGAAATATTGATCATTTACTTTGTGAATGAAACCCAAAACATACCAAAAGTACTTCTATCTCTATAATAGCTACCACCTCTTGAGTTGAGGCACGTACTAGATAGGAATAATTAGCTACAATTTACAGAAATATAAGAAACATTTAAGAGCACATTCATTTATTTGAGTTACTTTTAGACAACTGTAGTAATCGGATATAATCGTATTCATCGATTGGCTGGCATACTACTGCAATTGCAGCAATTTCGGAATAAATGAAAAAATTAATGAGGACAATCGAATTCATTCATTATATTGAAAAATCTAAAGATGAACTTGGAAAAGATATGATTTTTCATTCATTTACTGCACACGAAAATTCATTCAAATCGAATTTGTTGCATCAAAATATTATTCAGGATACGTTCAATCTAAAATCTAAAATTAAACTTGGACACAATATGACTACTTCGATTTCTGTTAACTTCGGTTATAACGAATTTGTCTGGACCACAGAGTTCTTTCGTTACATCTGAAAATCTGTAGCGGAACATGGAAATAATACAACTTTTAGCTTATTTGTAATAAATAAAAATTCGCTTAATCTGAACCTCATTACTGTGCACATATTCATAAGTTATCGTATTGCTCGTGACCCAAATTTTCAGAGCGCCTACGTTTTTTAAGCCTTTCGTAAGCAGCTTGTGCATCCGAACGAAGAGCTTCCATTTCGTGCATATTTTTCTGCGGAGTATGCTGATTTTCACTTTTAATCCATGGCTTTTTATTTTTTACTGCTACACCTTTACTTTTTGGAAGAGTTGAAAAATTAGGCGGGGCATCAACAGTTTCACCAAATTGTATAGCTTCTGGTTGCAAAAAATCCCTGCAAATAAGTAAATATATATAGATATATTTATTTAAATACAATGAACTTTGGATATGCCAAATTCGTTGGGAACACCAATTTAATTAATTATATCCGATATTTATTTTGTCGTATTAAAAAATCTGACGCTGAACTTGATTAAACTATGATTTTTTTCATCTATTCAAGAGATAATTTGTTATAAGTGAATTTGATATACCCAAAGTCTGCTCCATATAAAAATATATATATATATATAAATGAAAACTTTTCTTATGTAATGCCTATTCCATCTAGTGAGCATCCTCTTCTACTCGTAAATTAAAATAATTAATTAAAACATAGTAGAAAATGAATATATATATATATATATATATGTATCTCTATTTGTATATTGCATCAAAATGTAAACAAAAACTGAATTGCAATAATAATAAGAAATGCATAAAAATTACACACCTTTCTTGAGAAAGACCCAATTCCTCTCTTTCCTTTTGGGCAACATACTCATCCCAAGTTCCACTCTTTTTCATTTTTTTGCGTAAATCTTTTTCTTTAAAATGCTGCTTTCGCTTGATGGCTGTAGAGCTTACTTTCTTTGATTGCTCAATCAAAGCCTTATTGGTTGATTTTTTAATTCTTTCTTCAAACATTTTCATGCTCTCATGAGATTTTTTTGATTTAAAGATGGGAACCTCGTGAGAAACAGAAAAATTTTCATTAATAATTCATAAATTATTTTACAATAGTGAAGTTTGTTTATAACATACTCGCATTGAACGAATTTTCACTTATAACCAACATGCAACGAAGTCCTATTATATCCGAGTTTAAAATATTTGAATATAATGAGTTACTTCAATGGTCCAGATAAATCCGCTTTATCACAAGCTTACTGTTACCAAAGGTCAATAAAGCTTTGATTATCTTCAGTTTACTATTTTTCAATAGAACTTCCTATCATCTTTGGCCAATGGAAAAGGAAAAAAAACAGCAAATTAGACTTGAACAAAACTTTTCATAAATGCACAATATTCTGGTAGATTTTCTTTGAGACGAAAAGATTGTATGGTTGCGTGTACACGCTTTAAAAATAAATTAAAGATAGAGAGTATACTTAGTATAACGAACAATTCTAGTGTAGAAAGGGATGTTAGCAGAACAAATATATTGAAGAATAATAAATGTATCTCAATATCAGATAAAGATTTCGAAGGGCTAGGAAAGGGCAAGAGCATAATTTCAAGATTTTTAAACTCCTATTGACCTCGTTTATGTCAAAAGCTCATATGTTAGAACAATATCTAAAAGGAGAAAGACTGTTCATAATACTTTACCACACCTTTTTAACCAGAAGTACAATAGAACACTAACCTTTTTCTTTTTCATAGATGATTCCTCGCTTATTCCGGTCTGCCTTAGTCTCTCTTCTTCTCGTTCCTTCATGGCCGTTTCTTTTATATCTTGCCTGGCCCACTCTGGAAGGCGCGCCTTCTTCTTACGTTTCACTGTTCCATCTTATCGAGAAATGTAAGACAATTGATGATTTTTCACTAGCAAACACGTAGTTATGAAAAATAATTTCTAAGCTTTAGGTAAATTACAGGATTGTGAATATGAAAGAAATTATCAGATTCAACCACAACTTCTAGTTTTTTTATTGGAAAATTTTTTTAGTGCAAATGCTGAACAAAAAAATACGCGTAGTAGTGTACGTGAAAAAGCACGAATTTAGAGGTACAATAGAATTCAGTCTTTTCATGGTAGAAAAAAAACAGAACTCTTGTGTCTGTGGGAGCGGCATTTTCGTTGCAAATTATCGACAGCCAATATACCTAGTTTGTTATAACCCAAAATATCTGCACGAAAAGATTGGCACTAGTGAATGATAAATCAACTTACCGGCATTGAGACGTTGCGCATGATGGTTTAGCACGTCGGGCGGGAGGTTGTGCTCCACATATCTCTTGTCTTCTCTTACCCTCCGATTTGAAGTATCCACGGATTTTACCTGAATGCAACATAGAACATTCAGATGTTTGACATTGATCTAATAAATTATGGGTTGGTGACGTTCCCATACCTTTTTATACTTTCTTACTCGACCCATCTTAAGCTAGACTGTGCAATACTTCAAAATTGGAAATTTTCGTTTCGGATTTGTTGGTCAAAAGTCAATTTGGATTAAAAACACGAAGAATTTTTGTACGTCTTTTCATAATCCACATTTTTCCAGGACGAAAAGTAGCCCATGATGCATCTCATTTCAATTAATTTACATGAAAAACTATTTACTTTTCGTAACAGACTACAGTAGGCATTTAATACAGCTCAAGCTTCAAGCTACTCTGCATTTGAAAATGATAAGATAAAATCACCCAAATTCAATATTAAAACTTATTCAACATTGATACCATTAACAGCAAAGGCATTATATTACTTTTAGAGAGTGAAGAGGTATTTTAAAGTACCATAGAAGGTGGAGAAAGATCTCTGTCTCAAAAAGTATTAAATTCTAGTTCTATCGCCTTGGTCAGCAAAATGTCATGCAAAAGTGAAGTGCTTATAAGTTGATGCATTTTCTCTTCTTTCTCCTATCAGTAGTTGTCAGGATCTATTATGTTCCGCCGTGTCATCCACGTATGTATTTCTGATGTATACGATTCTTTCAGGGAGTTGCGGTTATACAATCCAATTCAACTTGTATGTATGTGCAATGAGTTGTAGAATGTTGATGAGATTCACTCTCATCAACACAGGCAATAAGATAAATGATATAGTAGTATACGTGTAGTATTCCGCTTTATATTTTCTAGTTTCTTTTACACGTATACACAATTCATTGGTCTTGACAGTAATACTATTCAGAATGGTAATTACTCAAACATAGCACTAGCCACAGAGCATACTGGCATCATGTCATCAAACATCATTACTTAAATCTACATAGTTTCTGTTCTAATATCTCATCTTGGTTACGTACTCAAATATCTTGATAAAATGAGATAATCTGTTTCACTATCAAGACCAATGAATTGTATACACGTATAATCCAAGAAACCAGGAAATACAAAGCATGGAATATTACACGTATACTACTATATCATTTATCTTATTGCCTGTGTTGATGGGAGTGAATCTCATCAACATTCTACAACTTATTCCACATGCATACAAGTCAAATTAGATTGTGTAACCACAACTCCCTGAAAGAATTGTATACAAAGGTAGAAATACATAAATGGATGACACAGCGGAACATAGTAGATCCTGGCATTCACCAGCCTACATAGTTCTCCCATTTTCAGCTCCATTGCATTGTATAAAGTTACCAACTGTAAGAGTGTGATTACTAAACTAACGTATAAACCGGAATAGGTAACAAGGAAACAAAACATGAAATGATTAAACGTTAAAATGCAATTATACTCTATCTATGTGTTGCCAAGAATAATCTTGCCAATACATTATTTCAACATTATTTTCATATACATCAGATTAAGTCGAATTCATTTGAACAACACCCTACAAATCATTAGTAGTCATAAAAACAATTCACAGATAGTCGAACAAATCACACAGCAAAAAGTCAATTCCTAACAGTAACACTGTTGCTTTACCTTTTCCTCTGCTGCATTCTGTTAGGAATTGCTATATTAAAGAATATGCATGTAACCAGTAGTAAGGACAATCAGAAACCCAAAGAAAACACACACAATTAGTAGCATATTAATCCCTGTTCATGTGTTGCCATGAATGAATCTTGTCAATACAATACTACTTAAAAGAGCACACTTATAGCAATACAATTATGAGAACATACTTTAGGAGAATGCACGTATATGAATTAAGTCCATAGAATCAGAGCTTCAAAACAGATCACAATAAAACAGATCAAATCCTGACACATTCTAGCTTTAGTACATATCTTGGAGTCAGAAGGCACTGAGGCAACAAATAACTGGTATCCAAATTATACAATAGATGCACATCAAGATATTGACCAATATGCCCCAAAGGCTCTTGCTTCAATTGATACTATGAGCAGCTATGCAAAGCATTTTGACTATGACCATATTTTTAAACTGTCTTTTCTCCATCCAATATCACGAGGAATAGCCTTTTCTAATTTCATGTACTTGTCAAGATTTCTATATGCTACTATATTTCCTCATTCCAAATCATGACCCATGACACGTTGTGTCTGTCAAATATCTTTCTTAAATCATTTTGTACTTCATTTTCATTCTATCCATCTATCTGCGATTACTCCAGGATCCGTTCTACAACTCAACAGTTCATTCCATGAAGTTTCTTTGCCAATATTTCCAATCTACTTACAATTGCATCATTTCTTACATTGCTGACTGAAATAAGAATTTTTTTTGGCTTTCTGTAAACTTCTTTGCAATTTCAGAGACTCTTTGGAATTCTACAAATTCTTGTGTTTTGCTCTCCAGAAATCACTTCTTAACTTTTCTACTCTCAGCAGAAATACGCTTATCCTAGCAGCACACTCCAATAGTCTGTGATAATTAGTGGTCTTACCATTAATATACTTTCTTATTTTGCACTTTTTATTTTTTGCCTTGCCTTGCATTGTGATTGATTCACAGCACATTGTATATTTTAACCCTTTTCTTCTTTTCTTAATAGTACTTTTGTACCATGTGGAAGTAGAATATGTAAATTTTTGAATCCCATTATATAAGTGCAAGTCCTCTATATGGACTACTAAGAGAATAGCTTATACAAATCGTTCTTAGAAGAACCCATCACAGTTTACTTGTCCAAGTAGCAGCAGCAATGCACACTAGTTTTGCATCATGTTTAAAAAATACTTGGTGACCAGAAATATTTGTTCCACATTTTAAAAAGGCACTTTATACTGATTTGAATTATGATTTTCTTTAAAAACTTCTCTTTAACTATATTTTTTTGTATTTGGTGTGTCATAGTAATGAAAAACCACATCCTAAGCCTTCAATTAAAACATTATATATCGAGGTATAATGTTACAAAAAATTAGGTGCATTCCTTTCTGCAAAGTCTCATTCAAAAACATATTGGTCTATTCTGCTGCAACAACAGTTATTTTGCTCTGAATGGTATTGATAGAAGTTTGTTTAGAAGCTTTATTTACATCTTTTTATCATGAGTAGCCAGTGCTTCAAAATTCGATGCATATTATTTATTTTTTCATTACAGTTGTAGATGTTTTAATTAATTTTTTTCTTCATTTTTGCATGGCACAGAGCCCTCCTTGGCAAAAGCTTTCTTCTGTCTAGAAATATACAAAATATAAATATACATGCATTGCAATCCTTCTTCTGTGCTCTGCCTAATAATTGTTCCAGTTCATAGAACAAAAGAATACTTGTCTTCAAGCTACAGTATATTTTATGTTGAGTACTGTCAGTTCTAGTTACATTATCATGTGATGCTTGGTGGTATAATACTGATACCTGGTGCATTATTGAATAAATCTTTTAGATTTACCTTTCCCTGTTTAACTTGAACGAGAAACTATTGCTCTACTTCTCTAAAAATGAAGAGTTGCCCGATCTCTTGTGCTGCTGAAACACCATCTTTTTTTATTTTTTTCACAAGCAGAACATTACTCAATGTTTGGTTTTTACGTTTTATTCTTTTTGAGAAAACTCTTGTACATTGGTATGGTGATGAGTTAGAAATATTGCCACCATTACTTTTTTATTGTACAATCTAACAAAGCTCAATTTGTCCAAATTTTACTCATTAGCGCTTACTACTAGATTTTCTTCCCAATCGGAGGTGAATTTTATTGTCATACAGACAATTTCTTTAGTTTTTCTACACAATTATATAAATGCTTAACACCACAAAACACCAAAAAAACTGCACAATATAGCAGAAAACAAAGTGAAAGCTGAAAATTTAATGTTTACACTTCAATTTTCGATACAAATTGTAAATCAATCCGATTACATTCATCCTTCATCATTATCATTCATATCATTTATATCGTGCACAGATTCACCAAATCCGTTTTCATCATAGCTCCTGCTCCTTATCATGCCACGTGGCAGATCAAAATTTCGTCGAACTCTACTATCCGGGCCCCAACTCATCCCTATTCTATCCGAGCTTGAGAAAGAAGGATTTTCTGTCGGGTTGGCTCTTGATCCAGGTGGATAAAACCTAATTTTATGCATCTACCATGAAGCTTTTATTGTAATTTCAAAGTTTTTCCTGCTTTCAACTTAAAACTTTTGTAACTAAGTTTTCGTAATAGAGATTTTTAATATTTTTCAAAGAAATAGACTAGAATGGCCAAATTTTCCTCGAAGAAAATTTGAATCTATGCTTGATATCAACGTCGGAAATAGCGACAAAATCTATTATTCCGCAAGTCGATTAAAGGCATTTGTGGATGCCAAAAAATTGAACAATATCCACATACAGTAGAATTTAAATGCATCAAATTTTTTAGCACAAATTTTCGCCTAGAACGAATAAAAGATTTAGGCAGATATTAGTGCCAAGTTTAGCATCTGATTTTCATATGCATATATATGATGAACTCAGTGGCTCCGACAGTTTCATAATATCCAATGTTTAATGTAGCGATTGCATTGTCAAATTTCATATTTATACCTGCAAGGTATCTCAGATACTGAAGATCCATATGGACCAGAACTATGATGACTAATGTTGGCACCGCTAGGATAGCTATGCATACCCTACATTGCAATCAATCATACACGAAACAAAAAAGTGTAAGAATATGCTGTTTCACATTCCAGCTAAGAAATTTCTGGCCAATCAGATTAATCAAAATATACCGACACCACATAATTAATCATTAACAGTAATAACTTATAGACTAATTCTTACTTCTTTGAAGGTGCTTAACACCCCGAATTAAAAATGCCTAATGATATATTGAAAAAGCTCATCTAATATTTTTACAACTGTAATGTACTAACCAAATTTGCTTGAAATATCTTTGTAGAAAGAGATTTGATACATCAATATTGCAAAAGGTTTGAAAATCTCATAATTAACTTTCCAAAAATACCAATTCATTAGTCAATATTTACAATTGCAATAAACTCATGTCCACAAGAAGAATGAGACAAGTTGCTAACTTTGCATTAGTTTTACAGATATAAATGAATGCAATACATTAGAGGATAACATCTTAGTCTATAGCAATACTGACTAGTTGAATCAATGCATCGATTGTATAGTAAGCTTTAATGAAGCGCACCCATTCTTAGAATATTATTCTGGAGTAATCTTGCATTGAAGTTGAGCAATTAATTTTTTATAAATAAAATTTCTCTTTTCTTTTGCTTTAATGAGCTTTTTATCATTAGAAATGAAAATTTACACTAAAATTTCCGCAAAAAGTCGAAAAAAATTTCATTTGTACCTGTTGCACATGCAGTGCTTGCA
The DNA here is from genome assembly GCA_032358265.1 of Vaucheria bursata. NCBI lineage: Eukaryota > Xanthophyceae > Vaucheriales > Vaucheriaceae > Vaucheria > Vaucheria bursata. Next base: position 54,773 of record JAULBW010006185.1, on the reverse strand, counting down.
TCACATGCTGCCTGTGATAACTAGCTAAAGAGGCCTGGTTTATACCCTCTAATTCCCCCGGAAATCCAAATACAGTCCCGCTTCGGGCAACATTTGAGTTATTACGCCCGACTGATCGATCGCCCTTATAATTACAAAGAAAAGAGTGAATTTACTATGACACGATTGTCTGGTAAAGGATGTATTTTATGATTTGGTAGTTTTACTGCTCCCCTCCATTTGCTGGTGTATTTTGATATCTCTAGCCCATCATATTCGAGTAACTGATAGTTTTTGTGGAAACCGATAGTGCAAGTTAATGGAAAATCAACGTAAACGAAAAAATATCACAATCTTATCATTAATTGATGAATTTTTATGGATGGCACATATGCAATAAGAAACCTGATCAAGTGTCGTTAAAGTGAAATTTCATGGAATTGAGCATGTACGCTAACTAAGAAGGGAAAATTTATCAACAGGACATTTAAAAGATTTTCAATAACATGAAATTCTGAAGTGTGCAAAAGCACATTTTTCGGCTTTGTTCATCATTGATTCATTGATCTCTGCAGTACTTTTTGAGCTGATTGATTATTACATAGCGATGAAGATTCACTTAAGAATGCCACTTGTAGCTCTGATATACATCAATGGCAACTGGCACGAACCAATAGGAATGATCACATAAAACAAAAGCAAAGTTTTTAAAAATAACCAAAATTGAAATCTGATTTATTTTATTTAATGAAATACGATAAAGTTTGGATGAATCGAATTCACTTTTAACAAATTTTTACAGACAACAAACTGCTTAAGATTTTTGGACATAACCAATTGATTCGGTGATCTCAATAAATTTTTCCTATCCAAAGGTCACTACGTAAAAAATTCTAACATCATTTATATTATATTCTATTAGAAGCTACATGGTTCATGTCCATTGAACTGTTCTGAAAACTGTAATCGAAACTATTGATTGTAATACCCGAATTTACTCACTTTTCCCCTATTCTCATTTCCGTATTTTTTGTTAATACTCTAATTAGTGCTATTAACAGTAATTTCTGCCATATTTATTATTAGCTCTGTTAATACTTATTCTAGGATGATTTTAAATATTTCAGGAGAATTATTGACTTCAAAAAAAATGCTGATACCATTGATTTCCTTTAGAATTTTTATGCGCTACTAATGCTATTTTCGTCTCCCTAAAATTAGTGTTGATTTAGATACAGTATTAATAATACTGTATGCAGGATTGCTAAAAGTTACTATTACAATATACGGAAATGATTGTACAGTGAAACCCCTCAAGTCTGACATGTAATCATCAAGTGGTCAAATGTCCAACTTAATGAGGTGTCCTGCTATACAAGGGGTACAAACAATTTAAAAGATAAGTGGTCATCTTGTCAGCAGTCCAGTCTACAAGGGTGCCCTGAAATACGAGGTATCAAACTCAAGGTTTCACTAAAACGAAAAAGTAAGCATATACCTGAGAGAAAGCTCCATCAGAATCCATAGATGTACTCATCAAAGAATTTTGTCCAGCTGCATGAGGGGGGAGAGGCAAAGTACCTGAGGAATGAATTCCTCCATAAGGCCCTAGCATCATGAAATCTTGCACAGATGCTGGCCGCTGTAAGGCATGCAAAAACTCAGCCCTGAAAAAAAGTACTATAATTGTTAAGATAACACTAGCTATTAATTATATCGCCACGTATTAGTCAACTAGTTGACTAAACTTATATTGTATTGTAGCTTTTATTCGAATACTGATATGTAGCAATCTAAATTGAAGTTTAAAATTTGTATTTTCGGAATTAATATTACTTTCTATTGCTTACTCTCTCTCTTCTCTGTGTGCGCTCTATCCTTGAGATTCAACTTAAAAAACTATGACAGTGATTCTGAGGTATTCTTCAAAACAAACAGAAACGACAATTAGAATGTAAATTATTGACCATCAGTAATCAATGTAAGAATAGCACATGTTGAATATTCGCTATATCTGCGAAGTATACATATATGAAATATAAGTATATTGAGCAAATCTACTGTAGTAGCATAAAATATGAGTTTTAAAATTAATGACTTGCCAATATTAGCTGACAATTTCATTTTTTTAATGGTTAACATATCATTCCTTGTTTACCGAATCTTCCTCTCTTGCATCTGTGCAATATTTTCATACCAATTAAAATAAATATTGCAAAGCAATACTGGAATTGCGATTTACTTGGAAAATATAAGATAATTACAAATACAGTTAGCTTCAAATATAATAAATTCACTTTTAACAAATTTTCATTTATAACGAATAGACAAATTCAGCTTCAGATTATTAGATTATTCGAAAAAGCAAACTGATTCGGCGGTCTAGACAGATTCATTATATCCCAAGTATACTATGATACTATTTTACATACCGATCTGGAGTTGCAGAAGCTCTTGCACTATGGGGATACACCCTACCATCTCCCTGCCCAGACCTCATCCCTTCAGACTCCCTCGTATACCCATGGCCAAACTCAGTGTTCACCCTAAGAGAATGCGGTGGCACATACTGCCCCGATCCCCTTAAACTCCCCTCATTATCATATAACATATCGGATCGACCTCCTTCCATCCTAATTGGGTATCTACCAGACTGACTCGATAGGCCATATGCACGGTGGGCAAACTGGCCGACTGAATAGGGGTTGGTCTCATATCCACCTCCGTAGCCCCCCCAATGACCCCCCGAAAAGGTTACACTACTTGGGCCTATCAGGGACCCAGATACTGCATTCTCAAATGAAGCACTGCTTAGATGTAACATCGACTCGCTGGGATCTGTGATGACCGGTTCTAATGAAAAATTTTGATTCTCTACAAAGTGTCTATCTGCACATAAAATATCACCGAATCGTATTCTTAAATCATTTAACTTGGAGAAATACAACAGTAAGAATTCATTGAAATAATGACTGTCTGATTTTGACAAAATTCAGATTCTAGATGAAATTATCTGTAATCAACATTATAATTAGCACTTTAATTCTATTTTTATACATAAATTTCAATATTGGCCATACAAAAACTTATCTTGAATATGAAATTGATTAATTGCAGTCATATTTATAACCAAGAAGCATTTTTTCGAATTTTGTTGTCAGTTGGTCACATAGGCTATGCATATTGTACGAAGAGTTATGGTATCCATTTAAACTGCCTACCACAAAAATGCAATATATAATTATCATAATGGAAAAAAATGAAAAATATCACATTAAAAATTTTATTGATAATCGCCATGGATTGTACTAGTAAACTGAATAAGAAAATTTGTAAGCATAACAATATTCAATTGAAAGTAAACTCCATCATAAATCCAGTATAGATAGTTGAAAGGTAACGATTAGACAGCAACTAAAACAAAAAACTACATCTTTTCTAGTCGAAATATCAAATAATTTGAAATTTTTCTGTATGACATATGTATGCATCTACTCGCCTGTATTTACGTCATCAGATCCGATAGCTTGTTGGAGTTCCGAATCAGGTAGATTTTTTGAAATCTGGAAAGCTTCAACTTGATTAATATCTTTGAAATGCTTCTTCGATCCTTTTAGCTTCAATGATCTTGTCGGACTATTCTCGACATCTTTCTGCTTTGCTAAAATAGTTTGAGCTTTCTTTTTACCCTTTGGCAGCTTTCGATCAGGAATTTCACCTAATCCTAAAGGAAAAATCACGCACACGCACAAATATTTATAAATGTTTCCACAATCCATTCTAGATATTGCACTAGAAATCTTCAATATAGAGCAAAACCCCTAGAAACTTTTCTTTTGCTATATAACATACTCACTTGACTAAAACCTCACATCTAACCCTGACTCGACCAAGGTGAAATTTCATGGCACTCATATGTAATTACCGACCCTATTGAATTATTAGTAATGAAAGCTAGGTTTCAGAGTAATTGATTTATACCATATTTATAATATGTTTCTTAAGCTTTAGCAATTCTATATTTCTTACTTAATATCTTCCAATTTATCTGCAAATATTCAATACTGTTTCGATTAAAAGATGTTTCTATTATTGATATTTTAACTTCAAAGAAATTCTTAAAATAAAATTCTTTGTGCTGCTCTACCATTTTGATAAATCATGCGTCATTTAAAATATACTTTCAATGTTTTGACAGAACAATTTTTGGGGACATGATTTCAATTACATACAATGGATATGCAGTTTTATATAAAGAGATCAAATCTGTAATTTGGATGCATTCTTGGCGCCATTCAACATAAAAAATATAATTCCGAATCTTCAGTAGAGAAAAATTCTTCAAAAATCCATTACAAAATGAAATCCTTCTAACAATTATACGGCGCCATACATGTTTCCAATTCATTCCTTTGTGCATACAAATTCACCTTCATATACGATTAAAAGTAATTCCTTTAGCAGAGATAAAGACCTTTATCCACATTTCAAACATCACTTATTAAATAGACTATCAAGGATTTGTATACAGTTTTGCTTAACTTGATAACATTATTTTCATAAAAAATATTAATTTCACATGCTCACAGAGAAGAGGATATTTTGAAATTATCAAAATAAGATACCCAAGACTCCATTTATTTATGCTCTAATCCTTACATCAGGGATTTGTTGAAATGCGCTATTTTCGGATATAGAAAATCTGCCAGGACTCCTAAATTCATTTCATACAAAAATCTGAAGCCAAATTTGGCATAACATGACCTTTTCACTTAATCGTTAGAGTGTAAACTCGTTATGTCCCAAATTTACTGTAGTAAAACAAGCATAAAAAATACATAAAAATGCTCATCGAAGTTTTAAATTAAATTAGCTACCCTCATCCCCCAGCCTGCTCTTATAGTTTTGGTAGTAATTTCGAATCTGTGCCGCGGTCTTCGTATTAATAGCCTTGCTCAGTGCACTCCAATCCTTTCCTAAAACCCTAAATTTCTTTAAAAAAGCCTCTTTTTCCTGGGCAGACCACTTCGGCTGTCCCTTTGCAGGCTTTGTTTCTTTCAGGGTAGCCTCGATATCCGAACCGGCCAAAATATTTTGAAGGGCAGCTGAGGCAGCACGACGCCTCCTAGGTCTCGAATTTTGAGTATTATCCGGAGCATCTACAAGAAAAATGTCAAATCAATTTTAAATTTTACGTTTGTCTGTGATTTTCATTTAAAAAATGTTTGCGAATCAAACCAAAATTACTAGTATAACTTTCGTTTCGTTTTCAAGCTTCTATTTGGTTGAAAACAATACTTTAGGCTTTGTGTCTGTGAATGAATATGTACAAACACTGCTAGTTTTTTGTATACAAATGTAATATATAAAAATAGGGGTATATCCAGAGTACATTTTTCCACTGTTTCTATTGCGCCTTTATTTTATCATGTAATATGATTGGTTTAGCCTCTTAGACTTTGGTTGTCACAAGGATTGAAATTGTTCGAATTGTTTTTGACGCATTTTGAGCAAAATGGCCTTATTTGATTATTTTTCCACATGATTGTAGTCGTCCCTGAATTGATTTGGCTTAGAGCTCAGTAACATTAGATAGTGCGCAGCAATGCTTCGTTTCTATATGTATATTAGTCTACATTAAGGACGACTAGTCTAGTATATTGAATAATGTACTATTAATTATTGTCATGATGTTTGCATTATGACCCGTAAGCAGCATAAGATGAACTGAACTGTCAATGATTTGTAAAGTGAACTGCATTATATAGGATAAGTCCAAATGAAACTATGTCGAGTAGATGTAATCTCTTAAATATTTAGAAATTCAATATATATTTATACATCTCCAAACTGTGTCTTCTTACTATTTCTTTTTTTCAAAATACTGACAAATAATAAAATCTGAAATTATTCTTTTACATTCGAAAATTTACTTTTATTGAGTCTCAGTCATTCCTATTGGTTAATGCTGGTTGCCTGCCAATATCAGAGCAAATGTGTTTACATGTACGGGGTTTAGTTGTAAATGTACGGGGTTCAGTTGTAAATATAGCAAGCAGGATACATAAGCATTGAAAAAAATTTCCTTTTTCGATCTAAAACAATTTTATATGAGAGTTTGAGATTTCGACAGAAATGTATAACCAGCTTACTTCACCACACTATTTCAACTACGTTCTTTTAAAGAAGCAAGTGATTGCTGTGTTTCAATAATCAATCATTACCAGGATACATTGATGCTATTTCATGCCAGCATTGTTTGAAATTTTCGCTATCTTGCATGCATACAACGCATGCACCCAAATATGCTAATGTTAAAAAATGAAAAAATTTTGAGTGTCATAGTAAAATCTCGAGACTTCAAAAATTTAAACTTCTGGATAATTCCAAAAAAGATAATACTTCTTGGTAAAACTAATAAATATTTTAACTGTAACTTCAAAAATAAGCTTTCAATTGCCAAAAAATTGGTGCGTTTGAAACCTGCATGCATTATGACTGGTATTTACATCATATACAATGCGAACGGAGGAGGTTTTAAAAGGTAGAATATACTGTAAACTTAAGTTTAGACCTGAATCGTCATCTGGATCTTCATCATCATTCGAATTTTGTAAAGGGGAACCGATTCGGCCTCGGCTATACCCCCCACGGCTATTTCGACGTCCGATTTCATTTACCTACAAATTTTTCATATTTTAGCATGAAATGCAAAAAAAAAGTTTCAAATAGAGTCTTATTTCAAGTGTTTTTAAGCTATTGTCAAAATGGATATCTGAGTTAGCCTCACAAAATAATAGCTGCTGAGATGAGTCCACCAAAGAAAATATTATCATCGGTAATCAAAATCTTTTCATGATATTGCAATGTATTCAAAACTGAATAATTTTTCATTCCGTTTTAATGTATAAAGATGCAATGCACAAAAATATGATTTTGGGCTTATGATTCTATGCTTAGGTCATATTTCGGAAATTTCTTTATTTTTCGCTATATAATTTCGCTCCAAAAATAAATGAGATATATGCATGAGTGCTTCACCATTTTAGATTCAGCACGAGTATGTCTTTTGCTACTGTCCAGAATGTACGATAGAATGAATAAAAAATACACTTATTAAATTGAATTCATTGTCATAAAAAAAATCTCAATATTGTGGCATCACGAAATCAATTGGCTATCCACAAAATGTGATACATCTTTAACAAACCATACCAAAACATGGATGATTTTTGTAAAAATATGACTAGCTTTGAACCCAATTTTAGTTGAAGAAATAGGTATATGAAGAACTTACAGTATTTATACAAGAAAAACATTAATCGAAACTTACATTGCCTCTGTTTGATGTATGATTTTTGTTCTCCCTTCTTTCGAATACTCTAAAAGGGGTTGGCTCCCCTCGCAAACTCGGGCACATCTGATAAATTTAAGTAAAACCTAAATGTAGATATACATGTGCATAGGATAGGATAATGATAAGGGTACATGAAACTTATTAATTTATGCATGTATGGCACTACATTTAACTTATGAACTGTATATGAGCAATAACGAGAATTGTCAACCACAAGTATGTTAAAGCCATTCATTTGTGAGTCAATCAAACTGAAGCATTAAGAGCTCGAACATAGCCAACAGGATTATTCCAAACAATAACTCGCCATAGATATTTTCTTGTACAGTTAGCATTTTATCTCTCTCTAGTAAAATATACTTTCTTCTAGCTCTTTTGTCTGTTGCGTTCTTGCATGCTCAACCTTACAGATCTGAGCTTATTTGATATTTATCAATCCCAAGTTTCCTCTAGCAGAACTATATAGCTTCTGCGTAACTTCGGTGTGCGGATATCGACATTATATCCCACAGAATGCATGTATGAATGAATATATGCATATCTGTACGTAATTAAATAGGTAAATGAATATTAGTATGAGGAAATACCTGAAAAAGTAGCACCCGTTGTGCTAATGCAAGCATTTCAGGAGACACATGAATGGAGTCCAATTCGACATCTATATCAAATATTTCACAATACATAATAAACTAAAGATGTCAAAGAAAAATATAGATATTTTACTCGGCATACAGATCATTAATGAATAAGTTAATAAAATCCACATAAAAGAGCCTGATTGAAACATTTACACCAGCAGAAATAAAATTATTTTCCGAACTACTTTCTTCAAATCGGCTCATTTTGAATTTGATTATTTTCATTGGAAATGTATATAGCAGCAACTATATTTGTCATATAGCGGCAATTTTGATGAATATAAAAAATGTATTATAGGGACTAACAAATGCTGCCCATCTAGTACAAGTTTATAAATAAAGTAACAATTCTTGGACTTACTAATTTTTAGTAACTAAAATTTGAACTCATTAATTATTTTAGAGAGATCCTCCTGCATTGTGGTGATAATAACTATTTTAAATTTCCAACATTCTTTTGTCAATGTACGAAGACAGTAGGTACACCAGAAAACCATCTGTACACCAGTCTTGCAAAAGTCTTCTGTTCGAATTCAAAGCTTCTATTCTGAAGTTGTTTTTATTGCTAATATCTATGGAACTATTCGTTTAGGGTAAAAATCATTTTTGGAATATAAAATTAACAACTAAATAACTCAAGTTCAGTTCCGTAGACCTTGAAATTGCAATTTCAAAGCTAGATATAATATCAACCACCTATAGAATAATTGATGAATTAATGATTGTCTACATTTAATCGTGCACGGGTGTACAGCCAATATCTTTATACTTGCAATAGCATCTAAAAGCGTTTACCAGTGAATTTCCTTGAATACGTATATTCAGTCCCATCTAATCCCCCTGCTTGATACTCCCCAACTTCCTCTCGTTTGCTCAAATTAAGAGCTAGCCGTTTAACAGAATTGAATGAAGTGAGCGCTAAGGGGGGATGAACGTGGCGTGTCTCGTAGCTCCCGTTCTATTAAAACAATTTTAATTTCAAAAATAACCATTGAAATTGCATATATGAAATAAATTTGCGGATTACTTAATATTCGTGCATAAGTATATAACATTAAAAGCATCATTTTTAGATAATGATAGATATGATTATGAGAGTAACTTTATATCTAATTTAGTTGCTTGCAGCCAATTTTACTTCTCTATTGATAGGGATGTATCTATATACTTACATACGTACATATATATCCATATGAAAATAAATCGCATACATATTTACCAGATACTAGTATACATGAATGCATATATACATAAATGCAAATGCTTGAAATAGCACGTACATTAAGCCGCGGAAAACTGAATTATCACAAAGATTGTCCTAAGAGCTGCTGAGTATAAAATACATTTTATGCCTTCTTTAAATCAACTTTATCAAATTGGCAACTAATCTTGACAAATCGACAATGAATCGCAGTACATTTTTATGTTTGCGACCAACCATGAAAAAATTAGCAATCAACTTTAAAAAATTGCTATTGATATCTCCCCTCCCCGACTTTGACAAACCAGCAATCAATAGTGATTATATGTATATTGCAGCCATAATTTAACAATATTTTAATCCCTTTCAGTCAAGAAATTTTTCCGTTTAATTTGAATTCGATACTAGTATGATCAAATGGTGACCTAGTGCTGAAATGCTGACAGAGAAGAGAGAGAAGATAAAAAATTACAGAAGTGCAAAACAATACTTATTCAGCAACTGGATATTCAAATAATAGCTAGTATACTATACTAGCCTTCATCAATATAAAAAATATAAAACCAATCATGGCTAGCGATATCTCTGCAGGATATGATATGACTTTCAATCTGTTTGTTGTAAGTGAAAATTAGTTAAAAGCAAATTTGATCTATCCGAATATTTTTTCATCGGATTTTATACAATCTTTTATTCTGTCTTCGCTGATATATCAAAATGCACAAACATAATATAAATATCTTAAAATTGAGCATTTAGAAATATTAAATCTATCAGGGTAGAAAGAAAATATATTATCATAATTCTAAGATTGTTAATAACATACCTTTTCGGGAAGAATAAGTGTAGGCATATCCCCGGGGTTATCCCCTAAAATGACTTTTACACCAAAGCACTTAGCAGCCGATATAGTTCCCCCCCAAGCAATTTTACCCCCTCGTCGTCTTGAAATGATTTCCCGTAAGATTCTTTTGTAATCGACTGTGGACTTACTGTCGTAGTAAAATGCAACACAATCCCCTGGAGTCTTATTTTTTAGCATTTTTGAAATGCGCACGAAATCTTTGGGGTAATTCAAGAACTGATAAAAAATAGAATGAAAAAAAGAAAAAGATGATCAAAAATAGCTCAAAGAAATGAGATATACAAAAAAAGATAAAAAGTATTGAAGCGGAAAAATCTTTGACTATATAAAAAAAGCAGTTAAAATATGAAATGAATCAAAGACAACAAAAAATAAAACGAGTCATACAAATATGCATGAAAGAAAGCATTGAATCACAAAGTAAAATTTTAGCCAATATTTAAGAACTAATAAAAAATATTGATAAAAATAGTCATATATATTTAAAAAGGGGCACAGAAGGCATAAAAAACACACACGTTTGGTGTAATTCATGAGCATGAAAATTGAAAATAAATTTCTATTCAGTAGCAACTTTAAAATATGCATGAATTACATTCCTTGAAATTCTAAACACGTAAAAAAAAGTTCTGCATCGAAATAACATATAAGCAATAATTGTAGGGCATATTTTTACATCGAATTCAGCATATATTTACGTAGGTAAATATGTATATACCTGATTGAGAAATATGCATTTTTCAAAATCAGTCCATGGATTTTCCAAATGCTTTCTTCGTTCAACCTTCAATTCAACATAACAACAAGAAAATATTCATATAATTCACTACATTTATAAAATAGACGCACATAAAAAAAGTACATTCAGATAACTGCAATATACGAAATGAAATTTACATATGCTCTGTATGTGCTTTTTGAAAAATTTAGGTAACGATAGAGCTTGCAGAAGCACAAATACATACATATGTATATACATTTGAATTGACATAGTGGTTCATATATTTAAAAAAACCAAATATGGACAATGAAATAGCAATTTTTATACTTCAAAAATGGTATATTATTCTGCAGCATAGTTTTTTTTGCAGCTTAGCAATGCCTGAATGCAAATAAGTTCTTACAAAGAATATCAAAAATAGCTTCAAAATCAAAATTTCATAGAATCGTAAACAATGAGTCTTATTTGTTTGTATAAAGCGAACCGCCAAAATCTAGCCAAGAATCGAAATAAAGAATGTTAAAAACATAATCGCAGTCCATCTGAAAAGCTACAAGTCATATGTACAGTGATGTTAAAAATAAAAATAAAAAGTCATTGAATTCAAAAACTAAACATTGAAGATTTTATCCATAATTCAAATTTTTCTTCATTTGAATAATTCTGATATACCCTCAATAAAAAACTTTGAGTTTTTTTCTCTCATTTTTATAAATCTGAAAATAAAGGAAACAAAAAAGACATAATCAAGTACTATACGTAAAGGTACTTATATATATATGTTTCTATATATACCTCTTTAATGCAGTTACAACCAGGAGGACAACTCTGCTGAATATCTAGACCACGACAGAGCGGCAATTCGCCATCAGTTGTCGAGGGACATTTTGAACTATCGTGAACATAACCGCCTCCATTATATCTCCTCTCTAAGTTGCCAATTTGATGAGGTATTGGAGCTTTACCATTCGATATTCTAATAAAAAAGAAACCTATCAGAAAAATGCGTCGACTCGATGCTGTAGATGATAGCATCCACATAAATTAAAAACATTTTTTGAATTATTCATATATAGGGGGAGGATTCTGTATAGTGCTTGTTTTTATGTTGATTTTAAAATCGAATAGTTTATAGTGTTTGGTTGACATATAATGAAGATCTTTGGAATTCAAATATACTTTTAAAACAGAGATATATGTGCATTGAGAATCATATATGTCACATGAATTAAGGATGATAAGTAGAATGTTCGAGTAAAGGATAATAACCGAAATCAATTTGCTCATACCAATGAACTAAACTGAAAATATTGAATATTTTAGTATTTTATAAAACTAGGAAAAGTATTTTTTACTAAACATATTTACACTTATTTCTTTTATTCTGGAAATGACAATTTTTTGTATAGCACAGATGAATCTTACCAAATATTAAATAATCGAAATTTATGTTGAATACTATTTTTTATGAATATATTTAAATTCAAAATTCTTAAAATCCATAGAAGGATCCTAGGGAAACAATTACCGTTTTTGTTTTGCATCTGCATTAATGATTTCTTCGAGCTTCTGCTCTTGCTCATAATCGCTTCGCACAATATCACTCAGTCCTCGTCTATGAGCTGAACCGCCTCGCTGAGATTTTCCAGGCGCTTTTTCAGCCTCCACTGACTCAATATTTTTCTTCCATTCCTAAACCAAAACCAATAAATGACATGTTGTCGGTAGCCATTTCCTAGTTGCAAAACATAGTATTTATACTGCTGCAGGCTAATATGGCACATAATCCAGTACACTAGCTATGTTATTTGAACATGCAGTTACAAAACACGTTTCTTTCTAGCAGTGCTCGAATGATATTCAGTCATTCTCTCTATAATATGTTTTGTATCTCAGGGATCACATATATTTTAACACTTAATGATTTCACTCTATGCAACCGTAGTTAATATGCAAATAACAATTAAAGTATATGTCACCACGGCAATTCAGTCATAGCGATTCACTGAATGTATATAAACATATATAGTCGAATATAATCTAGATTGCACTAAATTATCCTATGATTCATTGAATTATTTTCAAATATTAATTCACATGCCTGCACATTTGAAATTTTAAATGCACATCTTATACTAGATTTAGTATAGGTGTCATTCCTTAAGGGACTCAAAGTATTCAGGGGTAAAAACATAGAATGCTCAATCCCAAGTCCTTTGAAAAATATTTTTTTATGCAGTACATTTAAATTACCTTTAATGATTGCATATATTTATCAGCCTCTTCTTCCCATTGCGACCGAATACTCTCTCTTTGGGACTGAACGATATCAAGTACATTTTGGCTCGGTTTTATCAGCGGATACAATGTCTCGGGCACTATACGAGTCTCGATGGACGGAGGGCAAAACTCAACTTTTTTCTCAGCCATCTTTAATTCACAAAAATAATTTAATTGTTACTCAAAAAAAGTTACAATATGAAAGATTTCCAGCAATCTTAAAGTAGGCCGACACTATCATGCTCTTTTTGATCACTTAAAATCACTGATTACCCTTTCTTTAAGCATTAGAACTAAGTTGAATTTTACTATGCCCAAATTTTTGAATAACAATTTTTTGTTAAGAGAACAAGTAATAATATTATTGCCAGAATACTGCTCTATTTATAAAATAATATCTAGATATTTGTAGTTGAGTTGTCTTAGATGTATTTACTTATTTGCTAGCTACAATTCCCATATTGAAATAGAGAGATACCATAGTATATTGAGATTTTTTCATTGGCCTCTAAACGTGAAGAAATTTTTTATTTTGATTAAATTCTAATGCAGGATGTTGGCGTCATGCTCAGGAAAAGATGTTGGCCGTAATAGCAATTAAATATATGATAATAAAGAGGCAAGTATCAAACTGGAATAATTCTTAAACCACAGAGGAAGATTTTACTAAATTAAGAAGATTGAAGTAATAAACTTTAAAATTTCAATTCCATATCAGTCGACTTAAGTCTTGCAGTTAATACCAAATTATATACTTGTTTGAACATTTGATCGAAATAATTCATATTTATAATATATTTATGAAGATATAACTAGCCATATCTAGTAATAAACATGCTTTTATAAATGAAGGCTAGTATAGTAACAACCTAGTACACTACCTACCTACAATTTAAAAATGCAGTTGCACAATAAGTTTCAAGAACAATACTCATGTAAATGTGAAATTGTGCACTTCAACCTATCATATCACTCTGTCTTTTCCTTTCACTCTCTGCTATCTTGGCATTTCAGTATTATATCATCAACTAATCATAGCAATATATAATACGCATCTGTGCCTTTTCGGTAAGTTTGCTATTGCTCAAAATTTCATTTAACCAAATTAACAATCAATTTAATAGTAAGAGTAAAGAGCAGAAAATGAAAAGATAGTATAAGGTACCTGAGCTGATAATCGATTTAGCTGATACATTGAAGAAATGTTCGAAATAAGTCTTGGCATCGTATATATAGATGTTAATTGGTCTCTGGCATGCTCTTTTAGGGGTTTAACCATATTTTGGACGTATTCACTTATATTCTGTGAAAACCATTAATATACATACAGACAATGACTTGTAATCATACGCACTAAGCATAAATGTTTGTAACATACTATTTTAGGTTTGAATCATTTTCGAACAAAATTCTACATTATACACTTATTCAGTTCAATTTGCCCCTCCGTCTAAAATTACGCACTATCTAGAATCAAAATGTACAAAGCTGACATTAAGAATTCTGGCATTCCATTAAATAAGAAATAAAAAATTTTAACGTGGAGAAAATGGAATGTATATTGCATATAACTGCAAGCTTCATAAAACCTATTTGAAACTAACCCCTGGTAAATACAGTATCTGTTTATTCTGATAGCCATATAAATTACAACAATTTTTAAAGAAATTTCTATTGGGCCATGAATTTTCTTAGTTCACTTAATTATTGTGCAATCATGAAGAAGGCATCACGAGCCGTTCATTATATAATTTCATATTACTTCCAATTGATACACTCTAGCCGACAATACATAGAGTATAGTAACCTATGATTCAGCAAATTCGCAGAAATTATTCTAGAAAATTGTTCTGGACTAATCTTGAGCTGGACTTGAATGATCTATCTTACACGATTGATAGCACTTTATATCTCATCCCTGCGAGCTCTCTATATTGAGACTCCTCACATAAGATACTTCAATATTTTTAAGAGGTCATATAGGACTTTATTTATAAACATATCAATTGTACAAATATGAACTTCAAGTATGAGCTCATGCGGAGTAAATTTTACAACAAAACCATAAATACCAGAATTTGAATCTATCCGTATCCCATCTAAATAAGAATTTTCATTGAACTTGGAGAGAATTTTTAAAATTTTATTTGTATTTAGCATATTTGGTAATTCAAACTGACCTGCTCGCTTTTATCCAAAGTATGTCCATCATGGACCTTATTCGACATGTAATCTATTAGTGGATTAGCCTCTGCGAGTTTCATTGCATTATGCAAAGAAATTTTCATCCTGTTCATTGTACGGTCTAAGCGTTCAATGGCTGCCATGAGAATCGAGGGGGAAGGTAGGGGGGAATTGAGTATAGGAAAATTATAAGGAGCACCGCCTCCGTAAAAAACTCGCAAGTCCTACATAAAAAAATTCATTGAAATAATGTATCATATAACTTTTATTACACTTTCATATCATGAATATAAATAACGCATATATATATGTATGCATATATTAGAAAATCATACATTCGCACAACTATGTAGACTCGTTTGCTTTTAATTGAACATATGCAAACATATATAAAATACAGTAGAGATACTCGAAAAATGCAAATTGGTAAAAAACTTCCAAAGTGGTCAAGATATATTGCTATCCGTAGTCCAATATAATTGTGTGCTTCGATTTTTGATATCACTTTTCTTCTTCTCGCTTTATGTAACAGATTTAACCAATCCTAGCACCATTAACTTACACAGGCATTCGATTTTACAGTTCATGTCAAACAAGTTCATGCAACAACTCAGTTCAAATCAAACAAACAAACACTTGTGCTCCATTCTAAACCTTATTTTTGAATTCGCAGAAAAAATTGTAGCATATCACAGTTAAATCCGTATTGAAGTAATACTTGCCAGAGATAAGTTATGCTACAAATCGTAATATTCGAACTGTAATCTAGAATAAAAATACTCAAAGAATATATATTCTTAAACGTGCATTTTGGTTGGCTATTCAACAAACATAAGCACATATATTAAAAAACCGATGTATGTATGTATACACGAGGCACCAAAGAAGATTCTGTCCTTTGTAACCGATGTATCTCCTAAAAATTTTCGAAAAATAGACTGCTGTAAATCAATTATTCTTGTCACTAAAACGTTACAAAAGGACAGTCTTACGACCACTTAAAATGCATATATTATAATCCTGCTAGATTTAATATGCATACATACATACATACGATCATGTAAATACCAAAAGACACTCATACATGTTGGACATTCGCTATATATGCTATATATATATATATGAATCATGTAAATGTTGAGTATTGAACTGTAGAAGCCAAACTGTGCACTAAACTGTGAGCTAATCGGATAAAACTATTTGAAATTCATATTTGAGCTTCATGACTCGCCACTTTAATTGTGGATGTCAGTTTTCATAGATAACATGATTTCATTGTCAACCGAATCTTCTTTTCTTATGTTTGAGCATTTTCCTTTCCATAAACTACTAATTATAACAATTCATACATGCTAAAATATACGTACCTATTACTATATGAATATCACAAGTCAGTTAAAAAATTCTCTCAAATCTTGAGTTCATTACAGAAAATGGCTATGCAAAAATATAATTAACTACCGGTTTACTATAAAAATGACATAAAAAAATTCCGGCTCAATATGTTATCTTATCACTAGACATCTAAAAAAAATTTCAGCCCACCTGCATAGCTTCAAGTGCAGTAAGTTGCATATCTGGATCCGTAAATACAGTTCGAACAGGTCGATTCACGGGTATTGAATCAGAAAAATACCCTTGACTATGCTCCATTTGCATGGGCAGTTTAGATTTGGCGTTTGTCGCATTTATATTCGATTCAGGATATCTATGAGTATCTTGGTTAGAAGGATTGTATCGAATAGAATCAGATCGAACGCGTGTAATTGCTAAAAAAAGAAATTTGTATAAAAAAAATGAAAAGTAAAGTTGATTGAACCATCAATATCAAATATTGCTTATAAATGAATGTATATCTATATATTCATTTTCAATTTGGCATTATAGTTCAGTATTATTGTACACCAGAGTATATATGGATTGAAACTAGAAATATGTATGAATAACACTACGTGAGTATGTATGAGCAACTATTAAAGATAAATATATACATATATGAAATACGAAAAATAAGTAGATTCATACTACTTTACAAATAAATATGCATAATATTAAAAATACATACATTCATGATACTATACTTAATATAAATATATTCATGTACATTGATCATGAAAAAGGACATCCAGTTGCACTTAGCAAACTTGTATTATGAAAATAGGCCTATTATTTTCTTCATACTTGTGACAATTTACATTCGTGAAACATGAACATTTGCAGTTGAAATCGACCAACTTTCCAGAAAATGCATCTCCAATTATACAGAATACTGGCATCAAAATTCATTATCAAAGGCCAAGCCAAAAAATAAGCTGACATTGCACGAATCATTGTATGAAAATACGAATAATATCAATTTTTTTAAATAAACCTTCTCGGAAAGAATTCAAACTGGCTCCTGTTGCACTAAGCCCAGAATCAAGTGATGACGTCCGTGGCATGCATTTTATTTTCGGTTTCACTGCGTTCTTCTCTGCATCAACAGATGTAGCACTCTTTAATGTTGGCAGAACTTTAATAGGGCCCTGAAGAATAACGCAAAAGGTGTTTATTTTCATAAAATTTAGAGGAGCAATAAATATTTAAATAGAGTAAATTTCAAAACACAAACTCGCTCTTTACGATTATCACGTATAAGCAATACATAAAAATTGTAACGTGCCAAATTTTGCTTTAGATTTTACGAATATCGGGTCTAAAGGACTAGTTCGGTGGTCCTGACAGATTCATGACATTCGAAATTATTGTATATTATTGAATATGAAGCACTTTATCTGCCACAAAACCTATACTAAAAGTAAGAAAACTACGGAAAAGAATGAATAAATAGCGGAATATAGAAGAAAAAGTAAAAGAATTGAAGTTTAGAAAAAACTCAATATAGGCTCATGGAGAGAAATTGACTCTACATATATGAACATATGCATGCTAAAGTATGTCAGTATGTATGCAAGGATATTAGTATCAGTATGGTTCGTGAAACAGAATATAGGCATATATGTAGTTAGATTGATATTTTGATTATATACATATATATGTATATATACATTTGATTGTATACACAAAAAATGTCGTATAAATATGTATACGTATGGATTTTACAAGTGCATGTCACATCATGTGCGCAAAATTTTGCACTTATTCTAGCATATTATTCCAGCACAGTTTTGAATTTTGGAAATCTATATCCTGCATATGTCCATGAATGTGTGCACGGAAAAAAAATTTACACTTAAATATAATCTTACCACTGCTTCAATGCCAGATTCAATATCCATAGCAACTACTCCTTTTGAAAATTTATTTGAAGATAAACAAGGCAAACTGCCAATTCTAGAAGGCGGAGAGCTCGATTCCTGTCCAGTCATTTGACCAATCACTTCGCTTGATACCTTTTCAACTTCAGTTCGAGTCTTTTCTCTCTGATATATAAAATGAAAAAACATAATGCTCAAAATGATGAAAGTACACTGGAAAAACTTGTCTACACAATACACTAAACCAAAAACTAAAACTTTATGCTGCTGAAATGTAGTGTTTTTGAAATATCTTTACAATTTGTGATACAGAACTGGAATCCATGATTTTAAGTGCAAAAAATTACAATTCTTTGATAGAATAATTTTGTAAAGTTAAAAAAAAACAAATATCTTGACCTGCTCACTAATTGGGGTTTACATTTTTAAACTGACCAGTAGGAGTGTATTACTTCTATTTTTCTAAGATGCAATGCTGGACGGTTACAGTTTTGAAACTTTGCATGAATTCTGAAGTTGAAAAATTTTGTAATGACAATTAAATCTAAAAATTTACTTTATATTTAATTCATGCCAGTTTGAAAGACCAAAATGGTTCTACTGGCTATTTAACTCTATTTTCTAACTTTTGACAACTTCAATTTGAGCAAAAGAAAATTTCTCATTTCACACATCAAATAATTAGGATGGAACATTCCATATTAATTGGACTACAGATAAAAAAATGCTTAATTTTCAACCGGTTTAGCTCAAATCATAATAAATTCTAATTTTACTACCTAACAGAATTTCATGCTGCAAGTAAATTTCATGTTTTTCAAATCATTCTATCCTTAAAGTTAAAAATAGTATTTAAAAAGATCATTTATGAAACTTGGCTTAAAAAATTAAATTCTTTTACACAGCTAGTATATAAAATGCATCGTGCAACACTATCAATAATTAAATGTTAAAAAATTCAAATTTTTTATGCATTTACAATACTTAAAATTGCATAATCATCAGAAATTCCGGAAAATTTTTCATTGAAAACTTTATAAAAAAATTTATATATCAAAAACACCTTTTTAATTGGAACTTTTTTTCTTGTTTCCCTAGGCACAAAATCTAATGCAGCAATTATCTCTTGTGCTCGATTTTCAGCAGGTTCAGCCGGACATGATACAGGTCCCTGACTCTCAATATTCTCTACCTGGTAAAAAGTTACAAGATCAGAAATGATACACACAGAGTACTAAATAGAATTATGTAAGCACATATTGGTATGGTTTTGGAACATATTTATCTAATAAAAATTCAAAATGTCATACTTATCGTTACGACTAATTGATTTTGCCTAGAAAAAAAATACCAGTATTACAAATGTAAATTACAATATAACTGGGTAAGAAAAAAATGTTTATTTTTCTAAGAACAGCATTTCATTCAGTATACTTTTTCAATTTGAAGTCTGCCTGTTTCACAAGGGAATTCTTTTCTTTAAGGGTTATGGCAATACAATTTATAATTTCCTTATAATAATTATGTGATTTGCACCCCTAAAAACAAAAATTTGTAGAATTTTACAAAGATGAAAATGTTTTCAAGGGTTAATAGGATACAGCAAAGAGTAAAATATGCATAACATTATATAACCACCTTCAGATCTTGTTCATTGTCAAGTAAATTCTCCTCAGAAGCTATCTTCGATGGAACTAAATCAGAAAATATTTGTATATATATATAATGAGTTTTGCCATAAACAGATATACAAGTTACATTAACGAATGTATGCATCAGCGAATAAATATATATATATATATACATATATAAGATTTCAAATCTCTAGTCAAGTACACCACTATTTATGAATATCATCATCCATTAATCATTTAATGAAATTTTTCATTAAAATCCAATATTGCTCATGGACCCTGAAATTTTGGCAATCGCGGCAGCAATGAATTCTATGTTTCAATATAATAATTTTGATATAAAATTCAGAAATCACCGAAACATGCATCTAACCTGATTCTAGTATTGGACTTTCAGCAGCCATAACTTCAGTTTGCTTTTTTTCATCCGATTCTTTCAAATTCAATGTTTTTGGTATTTCCAAGGGCTGTTCTGGCCCACTTTCAATTCCCAAACCTGGTCCCTCAGTGGGATTTTCGTTCACTTGATCTATAAAAAATGAAAAAATTCATACCAAATTCGAAAGCTCAGTGAAACCATTGAAGTCAGATGCCTCCTTTCTTAGGGTGCTTTTGTAGGCAAAACAATCAATAAGCGGTTATTTTTTCTTTCAGTTGGAAACTTCGTTCCGTATGACGTGTGGTCACTTGACAATGAAGTATCTGAATTAAAAAATTTCATTGTATTCGCTTGTCATATTACGTCACTATCACGAGTTCAATGGCAATCGAATTTTTAAGACCCATTCGTGGCTGTAACATCCGATGGAAGTAAATTATCAAAATTGTATTTATTTACATAATATGACATTAGTTAGTGCGATTTGTGGCTGTAGTACACGATGCGAATGCCTATACCAGTAACTTACAAATATGATACATTTTTATAATTAAATAAATTTATATTTTACTTCAGTTTTCAAGCATTCATGCAAGCACAACAGATATTAGTAGGACTTTTTCATTGCAAGTACTGCTTTATCGTACAGACTCATAATATTATAGCAATAGGCATATTATGTGCTTCTAGCCTAAGCCATTTACGTACATACACATGAAATTGAATGTATAACAAAAAATATATATGCAGAGATTAAGTAAATAAAGTAATACATCGAAACACATATCTTATGAGACTGAAAACCAGTGGACAGCATAAAGAGTTATTTTATCTGCACCTTTGAAAAAAGAAAAATTTCATAATTTAATACAAATTCATGGGTTAATATTTAGTAGTAGTATGTGGCAATTACAATACTGAAATGGTATCATTATGCTTACCAGATTTCGGGGGGTCAATTTGCTCAGCAAGACTATTTGAAGGCAATGCAACCTGCTCCCTCTTCTGAGTGGCTTGTACCATGAGCAAATGCTGTGCTAATTCTCTTTGCTCATTTGCAGCTGCAGCTCGCTTAGCCTCAAGCTCACGCATGACCGCCTCAGGTACTGCCCTTCTTCCCATGCCCTGACTAGATTTTATGTTTTCTACCCGAGGTTTCCCCATATCAGCTTCACGTGGAGGGTTATCTGTCCCCTTAAACCAGCCCATCCGGGAGGATGAGAGGTCAAAACTAGTGGGAGAAGGGTTCGGAACCCATCCACTTCCCATGCTGTTACCTAGAAACATGAAAAAATGAAACCTTTCCAAAGCTGAATAACCAAAACATTGTTGTAAGTACAAAATGCTGTGGATGGTGTAGTGATATCAGTGTTTGCTTGTCCAACTTGTCAGAAAAAAATGTGTACTTGATAACTTTCATGAGTTTGATAAATTGAATTTTTCCTACTGCAGCTACCCTAGAATTCAAATTCTGCAAAACATTCCTTGAAAATTTTCTTAGGTTTACTAAAGTTAGAATTCATACAAATCTAATTATCTCACGTTATCCTAGATAAATACATGTCCATTAGGACATCAAAGTGTTTACTCCACAAATTGGGCTCATACCTACATGACCGTGTGTACATATATATGCAGTATACTTTGGATATAATGAACTCGATTAACGGATTTTAACTTACAACAAATAAGCAAATAATCCATATTATGCCAAGTTAAGCTTCAAATTTCCGGATAGATCGAATTTTGGGCATAGCGAATAGATTCAGTGGTCCTGAATGATTTGTTATATCCGAAGTTTACTTTTTGTGCCACTTATACCTACGGATGAAGATGATCTTCTTGTGGCAAAAAGCCCAGCTAGACCCCCTCCGCTCTGAGAAAATTCGAGTACTCCAGGGAGTATACTAGGTCCAAGAGATGATGCAGCTACGCTCCCCACACTTTTTGCTGGGATATTAGCACTCACTGCCGGTATTGTACTCAATCTCGATGTCGAAACAAACCCAGCAAGCCCACCAACAGGACTATCCATTTTAAATTCTTCTTTACTTTGTCCTTTTGCTAATTCAGTTTTCTTCGGAAGGTCACCAGATTCTTCCAAGTTCGGTTGCAAAGCATGGGAAAACCCAGGAAAACTTTTTGAGATCAATTTTACAGATTTTGACGATTTTGAAAGGTCTGTTGTCTTTTCAACAGTTAGGGCAGATGGATTTGGTGGTGAGGTGATACCTTTTTGGTGGCCTTTGGAAGAATCAAATGGCAACGGAAGGGTCGGTGCAGGTACCACTTGAAATGATGTAGGATACGGTTGAATAGCTATGTTCTTTTCACTAGATTTACTGGTTGCCGAGAGGTCAGATTTCTTTTCAGATTTTGATGTCGACGTGGCAGGTTGTGCAACGCGACTTTTTTTTTGTACCTTGGGCAAATCGGTTTTAACCAAAAGTTCAGAGGGTCTTTGAGCTGCGAATTGAAAGGGGAAAGGTTGAATCGCCCTGATATTTTCGCCCGATAAAAATGGTGGAAATGGATAAGGCTGGATAGGTCTATTTTTTTCACCCGTTTTCATTGGTTCGCTACGTAGTGAAGCATCCACTAAGCTTTTCGGTGTGGTTGAAGATGCAGATATTTGTACTGAAGCGGTGTTTTCCTGATATAGAGGAGTATCAGCGTTCATCGTAAAATTTGATTTCATCTCAACAGATGTTAGAGGACATTGCTGTGTAGTACTCCTTTCAATATGACTTTTCGAAGAAAGGTTGCTTGACTTTTCAACTACCATAGAGGTATTTGATTCATAGACAGTGCCTTCAACTTGCCTCTCATTAGACTCATTTTGAGGAAAATGAGTATTTGGCTGTTTAATGGTCAATAGAGGAGCCATTGATTCTTCGGGAGTTTTTGTGGCTTTTTTAATCATTTCAACTTTTTCGTGGCCTTTCATAGTATTATTTAAACTTGAAGGTTCAACTTTATTTCCTGTTGCATTTGATGAAACTTCTGCTTGTTTTATGTTTGATTTGCTTGTAGTTATCCTTTCACGGCCTTTAGTTGACTCATTATGCATCATCCCAAAGTTGCTGGAATTTTCAAGCGATTGAATATTTTTAACTTTTGATTTTTCCTCTTGATTTTTAGTTGATATAGGTTGAATCAAAGAGTCATTTGACTTATCAACAGCTGAAGAAACATTGCGACCTTTCCCGCTTACTGAAGAACTATTTTTCACATAACCTTTCATTGATGCAACTTGAACTGAAAGGCTAGCAGACTTAGTGGCAACTTCACAATTATTATCGCTCGATTTCATTTCATCTTTTTTACTTTGAGACTCTTTCACGATTCGCGATGAAGAATCTCTCAATTTTTCAACAGCCGGTGGGGAGTTTAATGAATGCACAGGTCGATTTTTTTCTGGACTTCTATTGGGCCGATTAGTAGTTGAAAGGTCACTTATTTTTTCAGGGGATAACAATGTGGAAATAGGTTTTGCCGTACGTTTTTTATCAATACTTTTCCCTAGTTCAGCTCGTCCCGAATTATCACAGAGCACTTCGATTCCAAATGGCAAAGAAAGCTCTAGTGAAGAATTAACCTTTTCGTAACTTTTCGCCAAATCTACATTCAAAGAAAAGTCACTTGACTTTTCGTTTGTCAATTGCACTGCAAGTGATGGAGAGGTACGATTCTTTTCATGACCTTTGGTCAATTCACTCCGCATCGATAGGTCAGCCGACTTTTCAGCCTTCCACAGAACAACATCTTCAGATTTCGATGTTGGGGCACTAACCGGCAAGTTACGGTTCACGTAAGGTTTAACGTTACCCTTAACGTAGGATGAGAACTTTTTGTGGACGGGCCTCTGACTTTCCAACGGCTTATTCGGCAGCTTCAAGGTTTCTTCAGATGGAAATTTCAAAAGTTTTGGTGATGATTTTGAGAATGAAGATGCCTGACCAGTAGGAATAATGTTGCTCGTAGACGTAGATTTTGGATAGCTTGAATCCCCTTTTGTCCAGTTACGCTCAGTTTTACGCTCCCGAGCAAGTGGAAAGCTATCTGGCAGAGCCTTTTCAACTAGAACAAAAACAAGAAAAAAGAACAATTCCAACTCAATCATTTTTCTGAGACTCTTTAAATGCAATAAAAATGTACCATACTTCTTAATATAGATTCATAGTTAACTGAACTGATGTATTGATTACGCTGGAGCTGTAGCAGCTTTATTTAAATATCTAAGACTATTTACCACAACAAACAGTTTAAAAAAACTCAAATGCAATCTTTCATCATAAATCATTCATTTTCAAATGTGTTCTCCTCTTAGCGTTCTTTTGATTCACATACCAAAAATGACCTCCAATAGTATCTATCATAAATAACCTTTCATGCATGACCAAAATTGAATGCACATAAAAAAATTTCCAACTTACTTTCGTAACCAAAATTCCCACTCCCGCTACCTCTTTTGTAAAATGTGGGGGGTTTTTGCATATCTCTAGGCCGATCTCGACCTTTGTCTCTACTATTATGCGGGTAGTCCCAGTTTCGATCCCTGCTGTCACTACGCCTTTCCAAACGCCTTTCTCGTCCAAATTCGTCCACATCCGCTGACTGACCTCCAATATTCGGACCTGAACCTGTCTACAAAACTCAAATAATGATGAAAATATTTCTACATTAAGACAAAAGCATTCTATATCTAAGAATAAGATGATCTATTGCCAAGATCATTTTGACCATTTTGATGGTAGATTGAGAAATATTTTTAATAATGGCAATAAGAACTAAATTTGTAAGTCAATTCTTCAAGATAACTTCAATCTATACATTCTACAACAGAAATATAAATTATATTTTCAATCTGAAAATCGCATTGATTTAAAATGATCATGTTTGATAATTTTTGGCGAATTCATTGACCAAGCCTATAGAAATTTAGTTTTATAATAAATTTTAGTAGTTTTAAACTAAAAACAGCATATTTACATTTATAAAAATTGGATTGAGTGACACAGCTTTAAAAGCGAACTAATTGGTGCAAATATCCACATTAATATTATGGATGCATTTCATGCATCCACAAATATGTGCATGTTTGCGCGCATGATGCGAACAAATCAACACAAAAGTACATATTGATACATACAAAATATATAATTTGACAATGAAACAAATACACAATATCCCTATAGTACGTATAAATGCATTGTTCGATACCAACTGATTCCTTTCAGGTGAACCATGACAAAAGAATTAGTATTGAACCAAAACCAATTGCATCAATAAAAGATGAAGATTAGTAAGCGTTAAGACTAGCTATTGACAGTGGACAGGCAAAGTGAGGTAGCAGAGAGAGAAAGAAAGAAACAACAGAACGATATGACAAATTAAAGTGCATGAATTTACTTCAACTAAGTTTTGTTTTAGAAGCCTATACTGTTGCTACATAATCGAATAAATGCTAATATGTTGGATAGTACAACTTACTGCTCTACATCAACGTAAACAAATACAACTATGCTTGGGCCCCAGCACTATCTTAAGAGTGAGTAACACAAAGTTTATATTACCTTAGTAGAGCTAGGATTATGAGGGGAAAACGACTGTTGCCATGAATTTGCCCTATGAAAATCCCCGTGCCCCCTTTTATCAACCCCCTCGGGTACATGAGGTCCAAAGCCTCGGCCAGCAACAGTGTGCAAACTTCCCATACTAGACCTCCGGTCTAATCCTCGCAATTGAGGATCCACTAAATCAGCATATCCTCCAGCTGGAAACCTTCCTGAGAAAGCGATTGTATTTAAAAGTAAAAATTGAAGGAAAATCATAATTAAGTCAACCAAAATGTGAATTTTTCACCTACCAGTCTATACTGTATTAAACATGCTGCAATAAAATGGATATTAAATTAAAGCTGAAACAAATGTAGCATATAACATACCTCCAGAGCGGCCTCGACCGCCGAAATACCCCCTCCCTCGTCCTCTATAAGGGGCTCTACTAACAAAAAACCGGCCTCTTCCTCGGCCTCGGCCGAACTCCCTAGGACTAGCTCTCTCGCTGTATGGCCTTCTCCATGGAGGATTCCCCCCCGAACTATCATTTATCAGCTGCCTCGTTGGTATGTTTGATACTCTGAAACTATGATTCCTTTCATCCGACTCTTCACGTTGCTCGTTTCCAGTTGGACGCTTGACATTTGTCTCCTATACAGAAAAGTTTATGCATTTTAAAATAATTTTGTAGGATAATCGCTATCTTTCCGATTCATACATATATATATATATATGCATAAGTCATTCATGAATATATTGAATTGTGAACTGTTGAAACCAAACTAAAATGTGAAAGTTGAACGAATCTATTTGAATTTTGAATACAAATTTGATGGCATCTACGAACTAATATATGACATAAATTTACATTTAAAACTCACATGTATAAAGGACTGATTTTACCTAAATGCTTACATCAGTAAGTTGACATAGTATAGATTTTCATTGCTCAATTCGATGTGACTACTGTTTAGATAGATAAAACAGATTTGTCACAACTTTAGCAGGGCATGTTAATTAATTTCTGTGAAGTATTTGGACATTATTGCATGAAGTGTTAGATTATGCACAAAATATCTGTTGATGCAGTACAGGTATTGATATTTTTAAAGTTTGGAAAAGTATTCGAACTGCAAGCAGAGTCTAAGCTTACTAAATACTGTCGCGATTTGAGATTGGAAAATATGTCGTGTAGAAGCGACTGAAGGGTTATAATGTCTTATCTATAGTTCGGAATTTCTCATAATTGGAAATGTTGCTTGACAGAATAACTGCTATTATTGCAAATAATAATGGTCATGCATAGGCAACATGTATGATAAAGAATGATTTACAAATAAAATAAAATAAAATTTATAGAATAAGCTGCCCCCGACACCAGCGGAATGTCTACTAAAAAAGAACTCAACTCTAGTATAGTGTGCAAATCACATATTTTTAAATTAAAACAACTAAAATAAATTCTTAAAAAAATATTTTTAGAAAAAATAATTTGGCATTAACGTTTCCTGCTCAGTTTCTAGAAATCCTCTCTTTCATCTAATAAGAAGCAAATTCAGAATTTTTTGCTTTATTTCTCACAAAATGCATTAAATTTTTTTCAATAACTACGAATATTGAATTGGAGTAGGTCACTCAGTTTCTCAAGTAACGCCACGAGGTGCTGGACTAGAATGGTCCAGATGCACCAATAAAAATGCCCAAACACCGAAAAATAAAAAATTTAGTAGATCTAAACTTCAACATGAGCTCAAAGCATCTCTTAGTCAATCAATGCGATCTGACAATTATTAACAAATAAATAATATAAGGCCGATTCATTCAAACTTCATGGCAATTATGACCGCTACATTTCGGTGTGCAATACGGAAATGTGATTAAAATAAACACTGAGTTATTCTGAACATGCTTAAGATTTATGCTCTCTCTCTTAGAAGCGATTTAAGCCTATCAAGTAACAGATAAGATTGTCCCTCTGTCTCAAATTTTTGCTATCAATTCTATCAAAACATCAATACCTGATCATCAGACCGGGTTGAAATTTGCTGCGCTAGAGTTTCACTCCTATCTAAAATTTCCCCTTCCTCGCTTGGTGCTCTAGAACGTTTAATTTTATAATCCGAAGCTAAATTTTGGAAATCACGCGGATCTCGGTCTCTTTTCATCCGAGTTAGTCAGGCGCGAACTTACCAAAGATAGATGCTTCAAATCTTTAAATTAATCAACTAATATATCACCAGGAGAGAATCGAAAGAACTTTCAATTCCGTCAAACGCGATTCCGTGAGGCGAAAAGCAGGTTGCCGTAATGATAGATCTTTCGTGGCTGATATCAAGCTTGAGAGAGGTCACCTTGAGTATATTTATTCGTGGCCCTACTTTGAGTTAAAACATATATTACTAAATGTAAAGAGTTCTGTTTTTGAGTCATAAATGAAATTAATGTTGCACAACAAGAATACAACGTTTACCGAGTCGCGTCAACACTTTCATAAATTTTAACGATTCATATCAATCTTTACGACTCTTTAAAGATTTTTTGATGATTTACTTGGCATTTCTTTGCAGATGATATTATTCTCATCGTACACTGATATATTAATGTAGGAATACACCAAACAAGGTCTGGTGAAAACAGCTTAGATTTTTCATAAGGAATATGTTCAGCTCAATTGGAAATGATTGGCACCTGTTGGGTGACGTTCAATATGAAAAGCTCGAATTATATTCTGAAATGGATTGGAATAAAGAATCAAATAAATTCCGATTAGATCAGTACGTTGTTGCTGCGGGTCGGAATGGAGGACCAATTGCATTGGTTCCAGATGAAAGTTTGTCATTAAAACAAGGTGGGGGGACGAAATTAAACCCTTCTCTACGAATTTTTTCCTCATCTGGTCGATCATTCGCTGAAGTACCATGGGAAACGAATCCTATGTCGGGCGGAAAACTCATCAAGATCGGATGGACTGAAAATGAATTACTGGTGACAATAAGGGAGCTAGGCTTCGTACGTATAAGAGACATTAGAGGAAATGTATTAAGAGAAGTTCGACTGAGTGTCCCGGGATCTGACCCAATCTCGCAAAATGGGCCAAACTCTATAACTCATGGCGTGATTTGGTCTGATGGTATCGTTGCCATCACCGCAGATTTGAAAGTAATCGCGATTCGGGGAGTTATTGCATTGAAGTCAACAACTCAGGTTGGCATTTTAAGCAACATTACTTAACTGCATTCTGTCTGCTGCATAGATGGTTTTTTGCAATTTTGAAAATTGCTTCCATTTTTTATTTCGCATCTAAGAATAATGATATAAACAATTTTTAAAGAAAGAAGAGTCACAAGCAAACTAAGTTGCAATGATGCTTAGGCATAAGATATTCAATTCTATAAAATAAATCGTAATAAATGCTTCAACTCATAGCAATTCAAAACGGCCTATATTCAATTTTTAGAAGCACTGTTATTTGAAAAGAGAAAGATGAGTTTGAACATGGTTCAAAATATTAACACATTCATAATTAAAGAGCAATTAATTGTTTTGGCTAATGGGTGTTCAAAGTACATAGTCCTCTTATTATATTTTGTCACCATCTATTTTCATTCTTGAGTAATCGCTTCAGCATTTAATCGTATCATATCAAAATTGAATCTTTATCAATAAAAAATTGCCACCTTTTAATTGATGAATATCAGCAAATATAAACTGCCTAAATCATGCACAAAATGCTCTTTTGAAGATGGTCAAAGAGTTTTCAAATATTATTCAGCAATTAATTTTTCCTTGGAATGCATTTTAATGTGCATATTCGTTCTGTTTCTGAAGGATTTTTTGTACGGTTTATGGTTATACTGATTTTTGCAGCCTTTGGTTGCCTTAAAATGTACATGATTGACCAACCTATTCTCATACACTCGTCAAAAGTCGTACTTTTTCAAACTTCACTCAGTTTAAATGCACTATTATTTTTTCAATTGTAATTGCATCATAATATGCAGAGAATGCCTGTATCATCAATTTGTTTTCATGGTAGATTAGGTACTATTTAAAAATTTTTATCTATAACCATTTTTGAAACCTTCACTGGTACTACTATTATAAGGTCTACCCATGTAAAAGAATGATTTTCAGAAATTATTCTATGCAACAATGATTCAACTTAAATAGTAGACCAGAATCCTCACCTTTTTCAATTGACTATTTTATGGGTACTCCATTTTTGAGGAGTTGTTCATAGTTTATGCCTACATGCAATTTTACCAGGTTGAACCCCAAGTCTTTTCTCTTATGTCCGCACCTTTACGGCATCGTCGCCCAACAGCTGTAGTCACTGCAATTGCTGTACTGGAACCAGAATTCAGTTCATCTGGACTTCTTCGTACAATAATAGCACTCGCCGACAGTGAAATATGGATTATATCTGAATTGAATGCAAATCAAGTAATCCTTCCTGAAGAGATTTTATCGCCAGCTCTTAATTTAACTGTCGCCCCTGGGGGACGGTTTGTATCTTATTTTTCGGCCGGAGGGGTCTTATCTGTATTAAAGGATGACCTTACTAGTCAGGTACATATGTTTTATTCAAGCTCCTTTTTTAGAGAATCAAAATGACCATCGCATTGCATAAATTTTTCCAAGAGCAAAAATATGTTTAAAAATACTTTAGAGCCCATCTAAATTCTCCCCCATTGTTCATTAACTCCCCCTTATGCCCTTACTGCCCATAAGGTCATGACTCGACTAATGCGACTTTTTACAACCTCTCTAAGTAAATTGTCATTTTTGTTATAGTCATGGATTAATAGGAAAACATAGCAGAGAGCAAAACATATGTAGCACTGGATGTCATCACAGATTAATTAAAATAAGATTCCTTATTTGTAGTTGCGAGTTGTCATGTTCAAAATTACAAATAAATTCTTTCTTATAAGCTTTCAATTCAATTTAAAAATCCAGTTTGATTATAAATATGCAGCTCGTGCTCAACAGTTGAAGTATTCATGATTTATATAAATATCAGTAATAAAAGGATAGCTATACAAAAATTAGTATGTACCAACTTATCACCATTTCATCTCGGCTACTTTTTTAATGATTCTAGGCATAAGCTCTGTAGTGAGTAAAAGAACAAAAAAGGATGTTAATGATGACATCTAGTATATTTTTAAGTATTTTTTAAAAACAAAATTTATCCTCAAAACAAGTTATAAATAGTATCCAAAATGAAGCAAAATGTTTCATGTGTGGAAATCGTTTGCATTCCAAATAGACTTTTTAAAAGTGACAGTTCCTATAGCTCAGCTTAATCGATTCATATAAACTATAACCGAATAATATGGGAATGATAGGCGCATTTCTTGATAACCATGACCCGTCCAGAATTGGTTTCTAGGTAATGGAGTTTGATACAAGTTCTTTAGAGCCTCCTAGACAAATTGTATGGTGCGGCCAAGACTGTGTGCTGTTACATTGGCCAAAGGCTGGAATATTGATGGTTGGACCTAGCGGTGATTGGACAAAGTAAGTATATTTCTTGAGTATGTTAGAGATAGTGCTAGCCATTCATTATATAACTACGTATTAGGTGATATTGGCACTGACTAGTTGACCATGCTTGTGTAGTATATTAGTCTATATTGATGTGCAACCATAAAAATTGTTTTTTACTGTTATTTTCTTAGAATCTTAAGTTTGATATTGTATTTTTCAGCATTAATTTCACTCGTACTTTCTCTATCTCTCCTCTGTTGGAATTCTATCTTTTAGATTCCTCATACAAGACATTTTAATACAGTCACCTCTATTTCACAAATAAAATTAATTTACTTAAGAACGATATATTAATGTGCTTGTTATTTTTTATTCGGTAAATGTGTAAAATTCATAAGAATGAATCTGAAAACAATCAATATGTCAAGAGTGGAAATTTAAATTTGAAAGGGATGATATCTTGTTTTGTCACTTGTGAGCTCATTGTAAGTTTTTTGTTGAAAAGTAAATTTTGATTATGCATACCAATATCTGAAAGCTTAAGAAAATGTTTGCAAAGAATTTAGTTTCCTATTCCATACTTTCACTTAGTAATTAATACATATGCATAGTTTATTGATGTTGATTTAAATTTTGGCTTGTACTTTTGTGGTATTTTCCACTTCAATTTTTATTTAGACTGCATTACGATGCTTCAAATCCCTTAGTTTTGGTTCCGGAGATTGACTGTTGCAGAATCATTACGAGTTCTAAGCTGGAGTTGCTTCAGAGAGTTCCCGAGAGCACTGAGAACATTAGCAGAATAGGTACTTCCATTCCTATTCATTAGTACTAACTTCTGTCCTATTTTTCTACTGGCAAAAAATTTCTGCACATCCAAAAAATGCTATTGTAAGAGTAATTGTTGAAGCAAAAAAAGTTATTCAGGGGGGAAGGGGTGGAAGAACTTTTGTAGGTACTATTTAAAAAAAACTCTTGTTATTTTATCAGAGACGGGAGGGGGGATAAAAAATTAAGTTGAGCTAGAAAAGGACAGAAAATGATAGTGTTTGGGGGCTAAATTCTTCCAAACCTTTTGCTAGTGGAAAGAAGGGCAGAAGACCATGGTTTTTACTGCTCTACATTGACCTTGAAAATCATGTATCAAAGGAAGACTCACTCTAAATTTGCATGCATTTTTATAATAAAATTGTTTCTCGTATCTTTTCCCACAACTGTGCCCTTTCATTCGGGAAAATATCTGGGGACAGCATAGACATTTTGTTTTTTGTCTTTTAATTTAGCCAGTTTACATTTAATTTGGGTCAGTTTACAATTAGGTAATAATTCCCCGTAGTCATATATTTGACCCCTGAAAAGTAACAAATTCAAAGGAATATGTCTTCATCAGCTTCCCTCCCATAAATCGTCATCAAAGATATATCTCAATATATGCTTTTAGGTCAATTGTTGTTAAGACCATTACATTTTGTATCTCGGTATCTAGGCATGGAATGAATTTATTTACCTGTGGATTTTCTTATTTTACTATGTAGAAATATTGGCGTGTAAATATCTGCATCGAATTGACTATGAGGCTTTATTTGAATGTATATATATATTATACGTTATAGTTGTTAACATATTCTTGAATTAAGCAAGTATGTGAATAAAAGGAGAACCACATTTTTTGTATTGATATATCTCCTAATTGGTAGATTTTCGTGAACTTTTCGGTACAAGCCGATCTGAATCAGTATTACGTACATCCTTGGGCATTCAGCACATTGTCAGGCCCACCAAATTCATATGTATATGAACTTTCCTCTTTTAACTTTTCAACATTGGTTAAATGATATGGAGGTGCCAAATCGAAATAAATTATATTTATGCTTACTTTAATTTAAAAGCACTTACTGAATGACTTTTGTGTTTCATTTTTAGGATCGACGGATCCTGCTGCAATGCTTTTTGATGCCATGGAAGCATTTGAGGATGGCGATCCAAAGGTAGCATGATTTTTGAATGTATAAATCTTTTTTTTAGGAGAGGAGGGTAGATATTTTGTTTGCCTTATCAAGTTTTACTGTACTGCTGTTTCGCTGTGGTCGATTTATAGTGTTTTTTAGCTCAAGTTTAACTGTTCTCAACAAAAAATTTACTCTTCTTGAAATTACCTTAATTCAATGTTGACTAGTGAAGTATGCAATCTAGTAAACTAGCAATTACTTGTCATACTGAGCAAATTAATATTAAAATTCCACTGACTTGAATCAGATTTTTAGTACACAGGCCTCTTAGTTCCATTTCCTCTTTACTTTCAGACCTAATTTTTTTCATTTTTAAGCTCTGGAAATATGCTTTTTTAAGCTATTTTTACTTCTTTTCGTTCATTGTGTAACTCCAAGCAGTTTTAAGTGTCATACTATATAAGCTAAGATTTTTGGCCCATTTATCTTCTTTCAAATTGTGGAAAAAGCTACTTCGCAAACAACAAAAAAACCTCTGTAGTACTGACAAATTATTTCTTTCAAGTAATGTATTCGATATTGATTATACCCGAAAATCCGATGCTGAACTTGTGAATATTTCGTTTACTCATTATAAGTGAGAATTTGTTAAAAGCAAATTGGCTATAAGTGAATTTGTTATAAGTATTTGTTTTATCCGAAGTATAATGTACTTATTGGTTTCTCATCAGGCAGATGATCATATTCGAGCAATGGCTCGAGGGGACGATCCTTATGCCATTCAACTTTCCAAAGACCCTATTACACCCACAAATGCTGTAGTCTCTGGAGCCAGTGGGGGTAGTCCAGGGCCCTCAAGCCCCCTTACCGAAGGGGATGAAGCATCAGATGAGGGCGCTTCGGGGGGTCTACTTGTGGAAGCTGTCAATGCTTGTATTGCTACTGCTGCAGCCCAGTTTGATGTAGAGAAACAGAAGGCGCTATTAAGAGCTGCAGCCTATGGAAAAGGTTTTTTGAGAGGATATGATAGTGAGGAATTTGTGGCATGCTGTAGGTAAGTTTGCACTTAGAATGTATATGATAGCTTTTACATTTGTATTTTATTTTATGGAAGAACAGTTTATACTCCATAAATCAGTAGTGCATTAAATGATATATTCTATCATTTAATAACTTTTCCGACTTCTGTTTTCTGGAGCATTTTAATAGCTTTATTCCGATTTATCTGATTAACTAACAAATTTTTTGGCGCAACTGACAGTCTCACTTTATAAGATATCATCTGCATCTACTTCTTGTGTGAAATACAAGATTTACCACTACAGTAAACTTTAGAGATAATAAATTTGTTGCAAATTAAGGAATAAACGAAATTGTCATATTGTACCAAGTTTAGCTTTAGACTCTCATATATTACGAAGTGATTTAGTGGTCGCAACAGACTCATCTTATCTGAAGCTTACTATATCATCAAAGCGCAGTTTACTGTTTAAATATGTTAATTAGAAGAGGGAGGTATATTGTTAGTTTTGACCAAACTCAATGGAAAAGAGAGGCATATGATTTACAAGATTATCTCTAAAGCTTGCTCATTCAAAAGTAGTGGAATATGATGCCATGGTGTACTATATGAGTAAGATGATGGTTCAGTTTTTATTGCAATTTTGATGCCTAAATGACACTTTCATCTATGTTATAAGTTATTTTACAAAAACAAATATCCTAGAGCCCTTACTATTCTATTAACAGGTTCCACTGAAATTGTAAAAATTCAAATAAAAACATGGTATATGCTCAAAGTTGCATATACCAAGTTTTTGTAACAACATATATACTCAAAGTTTTCATATTGTATAACTTAATATTCCTATATTTTTCTTTTTTAAACTATAAACTTTGTCTTCCGTGTATGATTTTTATATTGATGCATATGTATCCATTGTAATACAATCTTTTGTTTTCAGAAAAATCCGAGTTCTGAATTGTCTACGAAGTCCAGAGATCGGCATACCAATGACGTCAGATCAGTACGATGTGGTAGGCGTACAAGCTATCGTAGAAAGGCTAGTTCATAGGCATTTACACCTTTTTGCTCTTAAGGTTAGTTTTGTTCAATATAGCTTACTTCGTAACCAATGTTACCCAGGAGTTGTTGCAGTACTGGGAAAATTGTAGAAATGGATGTTTAATAAGAAGAATTTAACAGAAGTAAGTTCCTCACTAATGATATACGATTTTGAAGGATAATGAAAGCAAGAACTTGCTTTGATGATTTATTAGCTCAGAATGAGAACGTACATGTTCGAATAATTTCTGAATTATTTTAATTATTTAATGTACCTTTCCGCACTAGAACCGTAGCAACAGAATGAAAATATTGCATTTTTTTATAACCCAACACTTTGAAATATAATTTCATGAATAGCAAAATTCAGATTTAAATATTGTATATATTTTTATTCTTCTTTAAAAATAGAGTGCTATGTGTGCTGTTAGGTAAAATATGGATTGATTGGAGCTTGTCGCCATCAAAATGTATCATTCTTGTTGGCTTTTATGTTGATTCTGATATATATATATATGTTAATTAATTCATAGACCTGGTATTTTTTAAGGATAAGGTTACCCATATTCTTGTTTTAAAAAGTAGTTCTGTACCTAGGTTAAAGATGCACGTGGTTGGCTATTCTTTGTGGTCCAGTAGCCATGGGTTTATTCTCTGTCCGAGTTGAAGTATTTTAGGATTTTTACTTAGAACTATTATAAAAAGTTTATCCCATTTGTATATGATAAGCAAGATATTGAGTCATCTAGGTCTGAAATTTTTTATTTAACACAGTGCCTTTCTTCAAAATGGTGGCATTTTTTAAGCGCAGGTTACTCTCTATATTTTACATCGTTATACAAATATATATATATATATCAGTGAACTGTAAAAGCCGAATTGTGTATATGCTGTGAGTTACTATTAAAATTGAATGTACTATTTGAATTTGATGAATTGCCATTATAAATTTAGATTTCTATCTTCTATATTATGATAAACTCAATGGAGTCTTAATCTCTACATTTTGCTACACTATCCTATCACACTTTTACATTTGAGTGAATCATGAGTATTTTTATTCAAGTTAATTTTACTGAAGGTTTGATACTGTATTACTTTTCTGATTCTCAACATATGTATATATATAATATAAATATATATTACATATTTCATTTTGGGGGCCTTGTATTCAAAATAGTTTATATTTTGTATGGCTTCAGGTTTGCAAACACTTAAAGATTCCCCCTGATATTGTCGTTTCAAGGTACATCATTTTTTACGAGAATGCAATCTTCTTGTTAAATTTCCATGATAATCAGCAAGAAACAACTCATCTGTTTAAGTGTATTATCAAAGGTAAAAATAGAACGCAGAAATTCAATTTCGACTTGTGGAATGATCACAAATGCTAAGTTGCAGCACTGAATGTCTCCGGCTTAATTTATATTTAATGACTAAAATGGTCTATACTGCACTAAAAGTGTCCTAAGATGTATAACATTGTTCAGAAGGAAACATTTTGACCTTGTATAATTTTGTCTTTTAGTAGTGGCAGAAAAATTTATAGAAACAGTTTTTAGGGAGTGTATTAGAGCCTGCAGGCTTGTTGAGTCTAAACATTATGGTGTGTTTATAGAGCAATGTCAGCAAAAGTAGTTCGAGGATAAATTGACTAACCTCGATGAAAATTCTCTGGCAAAAAGACAATTTTTTAGTATTCTTTTTTCTCTTCGATTACTAAAGTGTATTGTACTGAGGGAAAAGGATACGTTACAGATTATTCAATGAATTCGCTTAAGAGAGCTTTTAGATTCATGCCTGTAGTTTTGGGAGTTCTTTTAAATTCAAATATTTTCTAGTTTGTCACAGCATGAAACTTCTCTTTAATTGAAATGAATCCCTTTTTTATCAGTTGGGCATCTGAACGCTTGTTATCAAAAGATTCTGCTGATAAAACGGATGAGGAGCTGCGAGATATGATACGAGATAGAATGTATAAGGAAAGCATATCATCTTTTAGAGCTATTGCCAGGTAGATATGCCTAGATGTATTTGTTTATATTAGCACAAACTTGTATAGTATGTTATTCAGTATATTAGGCATTATTTCAATATATGCCGTTGAATAAGTATCTAGAGTAATAATACTTTGAAGTTTATATTTGTACTTCAAAATATTTTTCTTATCTTCTCTCTCTGCTCTGTTGGCATCTCTGTAATTTCACCAATAAACGGTACCAATGATGCACTTGAACACTGCATTAAGAGGATATTTTTCTATATAATCATCACAAGTAACATTCTTCTATACTTCTTAGGCTATATCCGATTCTTTTTATATTATATGGAACTGTATGACTTTTATAGATACGATAAGTTGCACAAACACTGTAGAGATGAGAGAAGACGAAGAATAACGTTATTTAAATAAGAAACGTTCTCATGAAGTTTTTTATTTGAAGAGCTTAAATTGGTGACTTTGAGTACAATTCAAAATAAATGTTCAGCATGAGTGGTGTATTATGCAAATATATAAATAATTGGATACAATCTTATCGATAGATATAACAGTTTAGGGTTTAATTGAGATTTACAGGAATAATTATATGTGTATTCGTAAAAATATTCTTCTTAATTGCAGATCATTGAATTGAATGGATTATTTTTTAGACTTAATGCTGTAAAATCCAAACAAACAAATTTGAATTGAAGCTACCCAAGTTTTAACTGATTTCCAATCAAATTTATTGTATTGCCTTGTCTAATCGAGCTCTAAGTGCCAGTCCTACAAGCGCTTTAGTAGCCCAACTAGGGCCGTAATTCAAAATGAAAGATGGTCAAGTAATTTATTTGGAATTTAGGCATTGTTACTATACGTTAGGTACCGTAATTAACTGTTATCGTAATTTGTACCATGAGGGCGATTAAGTCATATTATCATTTGATTATTTTTTGCACAAAAATTTCAGACTTGCATCATTCGAAACGAGTAAAGTATGAAATTCTCCATGCTGTTAACTCTAAAATACTTCCTGCTCCGTTTGTTATGGTAAAAATTTTTTCTATCGATCCACAAAAGTTCTGTCATATATTTTGTATATGTATATAGGACTGCAACGTTTATGGGTCGAAGGCGGTTAGCTACCATGCTTTTGGAACTAGAACCTTTTGCCAGAGATCAGGTAGGTTGAATGTATACATTTTTTTCTGAAAAGTTTATACAGTGCAAACTTGTTCATATGATGGTTGATACATC
Organism: Vaucheria bursata; assembly: GCA_032358265.1. Classification (NCBI taxonomy): domain Eukaryota; class Xanthophyceae; order Vaucheriales; family Vaucheriaceae; genus Vaucheria; species Vaucheria bursata. The sequence continues at coordinate 15,972 of JAULBW010006185.1, read as the reverse complement.
ACCGCTTAGTCATATGTTTTTTTTATAGATACACGCATATTTTCTTATACGAAAAAATACATACTAATGCATACACTGACGCATACTCACAAACACATATATGCAAACGTATTTAAACTTATATACTTTTTTTCAATATATCCATAAGCAACAAGACCGAAGCCATTGGAAAATAAATTAAAACCCTGCCAGCATACCTCCAATTTTGGCCTGATAATTGTACTTTAATTATACATTTGTGGTTTGCACTCCCAAATTCATATAATGGTATTACAGTGAAACCTGCTATGTTGAACACTCCATGATGCATGACAACTGTTCGGTTTAAGAAGGTGTTCAGGTCAAAGATGTATTTGACTTACAGGTTTTCACTGTATTTTAATTTTTTAATTAATGCTGTCTAATTATTCTACTCATGATACGCTCGATAAATACAAAAAGCAATAATATTATTGATATTTTCAAGTTTTAAACGAGAAGTATTACCCTATATGTACATACTATTTCACAGGTAGAATCATTACTTGATATGGGAGAAGAGGAACTAGCCTTAAAACGAGCAGTGACCAGTGGAGACTTTGACTTGGTAGGTCTTGTTTTATTCAGTATGGATGGAAAAAATACTGATATCGGAGGAGAATCTTCAATGAAAGTGCCGTTAGAGAGGGGACAATTGTCACTGTTCAATGCGGCATATAGTTATCCTGAGTCATTAAGTGTTCTAAAGGTACATAGAATTTATCTTATTCGAACATTTTGTAGTCAATATATACTACCATATTCCCCTGAATATGGCAAAATTTTGTTATGTTCAAATCAATTTGACCAATTTTTGGCTACGACCCAACAATAAGACCACTTGTAACTGTTTCACAAAACAGACTTATTAAAACATTATACAAGCCCTTGAATATTCTGACTGATGATGTTCCAAGATTCCAAGTATGAATTATTCTATTAAACATCATGCTATATTCAGGTGGAATCAGTAGTATGTCGGCCCTTGCATTATGCAGGCCTCTTTGCGGTAATTCCCTCACTACATTGCAGTATATCTTATACAATTTTTTTCATCCGAGTAGTTCAATTCATTGGACCAATCAAGTTGGGCCAGCCAAAAGGAATTCAACACCAATTCTTCTAAATTTATTCACATGAAATAACCCCTTTGTTTTACTACGATGTGGATATCAAAGTTCTGTTTTATTCATATGATTTTGATATTTACACGCTTGTTCAAATCTTTAACATGTCAAAATTCTAACACCTTTAAATTTAGCAAAGTAGTCGATTGAATTTTTCTGGCATATTTTTAATTGAAGCATCTCTTTTATGTAGGCATATTATTCAAGCAAAGAGGAGATTGGGATGAAAGTGCAGTTACAGAATTTATGCTTGTTCAAAAACCAATTTGTCGATGCTGGTACTCTTGCAGTAGAGGTATATAAAAAACATTATATGCGTTACAACTCGAATTTATCCCCTAAAACGTAAAACATGCTTAATATATTCAATCTCAGTCATTCTTTCGAGTAGTAAGGAATCACAATATATGGTTATATTGAACTGTACAATCGACAGTGCAAATTCAAAATTATTCACTTAAAAGCATTATGCCTGCTTCATACTCAATTTTATCCATTTTGCCCAATTGAAGGTATTAAAATTCATGGATGTATTGAGCTGTGAACTTTTAAGATAACCAGTATACTTTAAAATACAATCTGTAAGTCAAACTGTATGCTGTGCGGGATAATCTACTTGTATTTTGAATTTCATGACTTGTTAAAAATGGATACTCGAACTGTGAACTGTATAATCCGGACTGTATGCTGCAACGAAGGAATATTTTTGTATTTTATGTTTTACTGCTATAAAGGAAGATTTCTATCTTTTGGTTAAAACTACTCTCTTGTTAATCGTTTTTCTTTTCTAGTTTTCTGCCTTTTTTCCCTAAGAGCTATTACTACAATGAATGAAAGTATAACTAATTCCAGGATGAATTTTGATCAGCAAATGATGTGTAGGGATAGAAAGTCATTACATTTTAGGGGAAAGGGCATCTAAGGCTCACCCGTACGTACACAAGTCTGCTACTTGCACAGTACTATCAGAAGGAATCATCAACAGAGTTCACAAAAACCCTTAAGATTACTTTGCATACCAAATATTTATATAAGCCTTTAAAAGATAATATTAAACCTATAATATTCAAATTTGTACATAAATCAAACTTGTACGTATGCATGCATCAACATAAGTTTTCAGAATATAATATTGTAACTCATATATTCTATTTTTATTTGCTGATAAATATTTTTATAAATTGAAAATTTCTTTTATTTTGACTTTTTTTGCTTTTTTTAGATTTTCGAGTAAATACAGACAATGATCATAGTGCATTCATTATAAGTGATCAGCATCCATTATGAGCTTTTTGCTCTGAAATGTTCAAAATTGTTTGATATTATTGGACGAACTCAAAAAAGAATAATTTTAATATCTACAATCCAACCCATTAAATTTTTGTCTTTTTATTTTGAAGCTATCCTTACAAGACTTTTGTACTATATTATCTCAAAATAAATTAATTTTTTTAATTTATCTGAATTCATGGGAGTATCGTAGTACTGAAAACATTAAATATTTATTACTGCAAAAAATATTTCCTTTTAGGCAGCTTACAAGCAATCGCGATTAGAAGATCGGTTATCAGGTCTTCGAGATGCTGAAAAAGTGTTTGCAAATTCCAGGTCCTTATTCCTATTTGATATTCTTTTATTTTGAATCATTTCATGGAAATCTACCAATTTAACTTTCATGAACACATGGATGGTACAATAACAAGTATAATGAAATTTTCGACATCATACGTAGATATGATTTACGCTGGTAATAAAAACTGTAGCTAATAACCAACTACTTTCAGATACTTCAGCAGCTGACAAAATTCCCTAGGATATAATTAAGCATCAGTAAAAAATGTGCAAAAATTTATTGTATTCTTAGAATAGTTTTTAAACTTGCATATGCTTTTTTCGTGGAGAACTTTACTAGAAATGATTTGTGGAACGATTTTCAAATTTGAGTTTTTATATTATTATATCATACAAGTTTCCTCTGTGATTTCACCGCTTTTACGGGTAAATAAACACAATGGTAACTTTTCGATTCGTAGTTTCTATTTTTGGCAAATGGTCGATTATATTAATATTTTACAGAAGGATTTTTAATCCTTCTTTCCATAATCTCATGTATATGGTGCCTTCTTCTGTGGTTGATAATATAATATAATTTACAAGTTAACTATCATTTGCTTTGGTGACTACTACCATAATTTACCATATTGATTACTGCACTAAATTTCTTTTTATCATGTTACCAGCAATTCTTCCAATCAGCATTGAGAAAAAGTTTTGTATTATATTTTGCTTACGTGAGCTTTTATTTCGTCTTTCCCACCCACTTGCGTCCTAATGCGCTTGTTGACAAATTCTCGTGATATCGCCAATAGTAACCGTTTTACTTCGAATATATAATACACAATTTTGAATAATGTTCGAATCAAATGTCAAATAGAATGTTACCAATTTACAGTTTCAAATTTTTGTGTGCATTGTATAGTTGTCAGAATATATATATTGTCAATTGTGCATATTTTTAATACACGAGAGGAGAAAAATCAAATAGAAATGCTTTAATCGATTACCCGATTCAGTTTGAAAACAGTTTGCAAAGTTGAATCAGAACTACTTGTTGATGGAAACGTGTTTAAATTATTGCATGGATGAAACGTAGCACTTTCATAGCCTATTTAAATTTTTTATATGATTTATCTTAATGATATAAAAGAGAGAATGAGTAATATATATATATATAATGAAAAATGCATCTTCGACTTAAGATTGCCCCAGAACAAGCAATTCTTGTTCATGTGCTTCGATATAGGCTATTACGCTATATGTGTATAGTAAACTAGTAAGTATCAATGGAACTTATATGAAATCATAAAATGAATGTTTACTGCTATCTTTCACGATGTTAACAATTATGATCCTCCATTCAATAATGTGGAATATTATTGTTGTAAAAGTTTGTTATAGAGTAATGGAGAGAGAGAAACAGCAGGAAAGAGCAAGAAAATAACCGTACACTGATATTCGAGATTAAAGCTCATAATAGAAGTGAACTATTCAAGAAACTTGTTCTTAAACTTATTCATTGATGGGGCTAATATACTGGATTATAGACTAGCTATTTCAGTGTTAACCAATATATACTACATTATGTGAACATGGATTTTTTTGTTTCTTATTTTTCCAAATTTTTAGGGACCATGGATTTCAACAGACAATAACCCACGATCAAGTTGAACTTTTACTAGCACAGCGTGATTTAGAAATAAGTACAGGGTTAAAAACGGGTACTTTTATCGACCTTTCACTCTCAGATACTATTACTAGAGGAATTATTTTTGCTGGAAAAAATTCAAATGTGGAACTAAAGAATAAAGAGAATTTAGTGGCAGATATTCTTAAACTTGCGAAGAAATTTAAGGTTAGTAAATTTAAAATGGAAAAATATGCATTTCAAACTGAAAAATAGACTAATTTTGTTGATGAAAAGACAAGTTTGACTTGCTGTAACAAATTGAAAAAATCGATCTTATACTCGAATTGCTTGAAATTTTGTTCAGAATTTTACAAGTTGATTAGTAAATTGGATCGTAATCTATGCCGCAAAAAATTAGGTATTTTTAATTGGTTCTGTTCAAAACTATACATAGCCTGTGAACTATATTGTAACAGCATTGACCAGAATCTGAACAAAATGTATTAGAACCTTGAATTTACCTTTTTTGCATATAAACTGTCATATATATCAAGATGCATACTTTTAATATCAATGAGTTTCATCTAATCTGCAAAAATATTTGTAAAATTTTGGCAAAATAAAACTGTGAGGGTGCTATCTGAACATGCCTAGCTGTACAGTTCGATTATAACCCTCAGTGTACTGTATTTGGGGTAATAATGAATCTTATATCCACCTTTATGTCAGTAATATTTTGAAAGTTGAAAAATTTGGACCCCCTAGAAACTTAAATCTATTTGGTCATTGTATCAATTTATCCAGCAAAAAGAATTCTGAACTTCATAAATGAATACTATTTTTCGAATACAGCCCCCTACCTGGGTAATATTCGAATACACCCCCCCCCCCCCCCGAAATTAAGTTCATGTGTATGCTGTAATTAATTTATTCTTTTATTATCCCAATAAACTTTTTGCGTGCTTATTTCCACAGAAAAAAGGATCTTTAGTAAGACAAAGATTCTTTGAGATTTTACTTTGCCAATTATATATAAAGACCATCAGTATTAAAATCTTTTAAAAAAACGAGTAAAAAATATTGTAAAACCATAATGATGTAAAAGTTCGATGAAATACATCGTTGTCAGTAACATTCTATAAAAATGCATGAAAATAACTATATTAAAATCTCTAAAAAATTGGGTCAATATTAGGTTTCAGAAAAGCATTTGTGGTATCTACGGGTTCATGCACTTGCTTCAAGCAGTCAATGGTCAGAATTGCAGTTGCTTTCAACCGAACGGAGAAATCCTATTGGTCTTGGACCTTTCGCGAAGGCTGCCTTAAAGTACGGGAAAAGTTTTGAGGAAGTTGATTATTACACAGATAAAATTCCTCAAGCTGATGAAAGGTAGTTAAATTCATTTAATTTTTCCTGTACTTAAAAATCAACAGTTATTGCCAATTCATTTTGGGGAAAGAGCATTTAAAGTGCAGGATAGTTTTTGGAAGATAGTAAATTTTTGTTTTGGTAAAAAGAATTATTAATAGAAATGATGAGTTTTTAGCAGCACTAGTTTAAAACTCTATTTATTTCACTTTTATTGTTTATGATATTTTCAACAAGTATTTATAGATTAGCCTTCCCTTAGTTCCTGCCATTTTTATCTGCAGTCATTTTGTCATCGCAGTTTTATGTTACAATTGAAATCTATTCTTATTTTTTTGTTATAATTAGATAATGTCTAGCATTAAAATGCAGAGGCTGAAAAGAGGAAAAATTCAAAGGAATGTTAAGATTGAATTGCTCAATTTTATGCAACTTGAACATTATGTTCTAGAAATTTATCCATCGTGTTACCGTTAGATTTTAAGTGTTTTCCATTGGTTGAATGTCGCATGAAATCGGATTTCTTGCAAGTGTTTGATCATCAACATCAAGTCGACTATTTCCATCAGGCTTGGTCGAAATCGACAGTTCGTCCTCTCTTTCATATTTTAAGTTAATAGTCTATACATTTTTAATACTATTACAGTTAACTTTAGATATGACAAACCTGTCAGGACCACCGAATTTATTATTATATCCGAAAGTCGTTACAACCTAAAATCTGAAGCTGACCATGGAACACTACGACTTTTTCGTTGATTCGCTATAAGTGAAAATGCATTATACCCAATATTTGCTGCATAAAAGAGTTTTTATAAACTTTTTCACTTGAATTTTTTGTAGGTTTGAATTGTATATGGAGTCTAAATCATGGGTTAAAGCGGCTGAAACTGCAATAAAGCTAAAAGATCCACGAAGATTTGCAGAAGTAAAGTCGTATATAGCAAACAATCCTACACTCTCTGATGAAATTGACCATCTCGTTGTACGTGGGGGATTTAAATAATATTTTATACAATAACCGCAATCAATTCATTATTTTTTTTATTAGATGATGATACAGTACAGAGGTAAAAGAAACTAATCTTGAATTACACTACCTATTACGATAAATGTGCATGCTCAGAACTATGGATTTTATATGATGCGCCTATTATCATTACTTGACCATATGGTATTGCGGTGTAGGGACTGCAAAGATAGAAGAGAGGAAAAGACAAAGTGGTATTAAAGATTTAGGAAATTAATTGTACTTCACCTGGAATTATTCTACTAACACTGTGACTGCATATTCAGATAGTTGGCAGTATACCCTGGATTGTTTACACTGTACTAACCTACGTCGATATAGGAAACATATGTATCATTTGCCACTTTCAATGTATACGTGATTCGGGTTGATGACTTGCACGAATTTTTGTGTACCATAATCAAATGGAACATTGACTCGTCAGAACTGATGACTTGCCTTCATCGATATCGTTTTAAATATCCTATTTTGATGCTAACATTCTCTCGTTCAATCGATACCGAGTTTCCCTGGAACTATGCAGCTTGAGCATTACTTCGTACTGGATGGACAAATTAAATAACAATATGTAAATTTAGGTATGGCAAGCGATCATAACACTTGGAATATTTTTTACTGACTTGCAATTTTTAAAAAACAATTTTTTCTAAAAAGTGCACCTAGGGGACTGGTTTAGTATCATATTGATATTGGTATCTCACTGAGCTGTTATCGAATACTTCCATTATGGATACCAGAAAACTATTTGACTGTCATTAGAGATTATTTGTCATTCATCTCGATTGTATATTTAACTTGCTTATCTGCTTAGTATTATAATTTATAAAGAGCATGTAACTTGCATGAATATGGCTCACTTTCTTGTTGGTTCTAAGTGACAACCTATTTTAACGATAAAAAATCATGTACGCTTAAATAAAAAAAATTTGCAAGACTAGCCAGTATTTACCTGCAACTCATATATTTTGGCTAAACATCATAATGCTCTTGTCAAAAAACAAATCTTGCTTACCGTTGGAAGTATCTTTAGATAATACTTGAGACCTTTCATCACCAGTGACAAAATAAGTGCTAATATGGCAAATTGACGAAGGTCTCTTTTAATATTTAGTTGAGAACTTAATTATATCATGCTATTGTATAATCCAACTAAAAAGCAGTAAAGAAAAGATAGTTGCGATTAACATACATTAGCATATTCATACTCGCAAGCAACATAATAAGAGTTGATAGTCAAGTTGTTTTGTTCCCTTGAATGAACTCCATTTATTCAGCAAAAATATTGCTGTAAATCCCTACAATAATTCTTTGACATTGCTTATTATTGCAGGTAAGGAATATTCTGAGGATTCCTAATGATCAGGTTCCTGGCTTCCAACCATACAACATTGCAACACGTTGTTGAACTATATGCAGCATTTAAGGTAAAAATAATGCTATGCATACTCAATTGCATTGATGTGGTCTTAGTAGAAGATGAGATAACAAACAAACTCTTTATACTATGGCACCTTCATGGCTGACTAATCTTAACAAAATATATGATAGAAATAAAGGTGTAACTTTTCTGCCAATTACTGAGGAGCACTACAAATAAAGTTGTAACATTTCTGTCAAGTACTGAGAAGCACTACAAACTTTATGACCCATCACAGTAACAATTTTTTTTGTATTTAAAGTGTAATATGTGCTGAAGATGTCAAAGCATAATTAAAACAAAGTGAATCACTAGTTGACTAGAGATACCTGTGCAAGCACTATTGTTTGATTAAGCCTGACATTAATCTGTTCTCAGTATTGAAATATAGTTTTTTAAAGTTCATATTATGCAGAAGAGTTCTACACTTTTAAATCAATTTAAGCAATTGGGTAACTGTTAGGACTTAAGCCAATATAGTCGCACGGGTCGGAATCAAGGGACAGTTCCCAATTCTCCCAGTACTGGGACAAATTCATTGTTGCATATTTTATTTTCATAGTAAATGTTCATAATTAGTACTACATTCTTAGTAGTAGTACTAGTAGTCTGGATGTTGCATAATTCGACTTAATGCGTGCAGTTTATTTTGTATCATGTTGTTTCCGCTTCAGTGGCGGAAACAACAACATATAATATTACTTTTTTCCTGTTAGTTTTTCTTATTTTGTGCCCTAATTCATTGGGAAGATTGAGAATTTTGTCCTTGTCTTGCACATATTTCTGCCTGGTTAGTTCCGGCTTTACTCCATCGACACATTTGGTTTTTCCGTTCGTGACAGTAACAAAGCACTAGAATGAACAAACACTAGCTGTCAGGAATTAACCCCTAAGGGAATTAAATCTATTCTGTAGCTGCGATACGTTTCTTCTGATATTATGTTGAAGTTTCAGTTTAGATTACGAGTACAAGTTTCAGTAAGTGATATTATGTATTGGTTAAGTTATCTCACTTCTACCAACACAATTAAGGATGTAATAATATACATATTCTGTCACAGATTTCTTATGTTTCCATTGTGTTACATTCCTAATACTAGCACTGAGATAGTATATATTTGTCACAGTGCAATAGATGCATGCATACCAATAAAAATGCAAGGAAAAAATTAGCACAATTTTCTGTTCTATAATATACACATACGTGTACAAAATTAAAAATTGACTAGCACTCTGAAGACTATACCATGTTGTATGAGTGTCACATCACTCTTTTGAGGTGACATTGGTGCATTTAAATATTCATATTGATTAGAAATATGTAAAAATGGGTTTGAAATGTATTCTTACTGTGCAATTAGTATTATACAAACTTTTTGACATCCATCTTGATTATTATGGAACATTTCACATAGTGACAAACCCAAAGTTTTTCTCACCAAAATGGTCTTGCCTTGAACCTAACTCAACAAAATATTCATTTCTGTTAATATTTACTTCTTTTTACTTGTTAAGAAACATGTTGGGCATTAATGCAAGGTAATACTTTTTGAATTGCTCATTAATTGACTTAAATATGATTCTATATTGCTTGAGCTTTGATTTCATCATTCATAATATAAGCACGTCTCTTAGAAGACTATTTCTTCAAATACAGTGGAAGCACTCCAACCCAAAAACTGGAGCTATATGATTCTCTTACAACCATCTCGTTCTAAATTGATGTAGACTGATGTATTCGTTTTGCACATTAAAACATTTACAACGCAATATCAGGTATATAGTAAACAATTTCAAAATTTGTCACCCTAAAAATTATTGTTCACGGCCTAATTGTAATCAAACAGCATCATATTAGTATATATCCAGTGTTTGTAATTTTGAATTCTCAACTTAATTCATTGAAAAATAAATGCCATCAAAAATTTATACAGGTTTTAAAGCAATTGAAAAGTGGTGCTTGTACATTAAACAAACATCAAAATGCAATACATTATTCACAGTAAACACTATCAATTTAAAATTGATTGCATCCCTATGTGATTGTTGTGACTAGTTTTTTCTTGTTGTTCATAAGTAAGAAAGGACAACTTGGTTTTACTACCATGAGGTGTGCATCTGAGATTTATTGGACATTTTTTATTCATGCAACACATTAATAGGGATATTAGAACCATGAAGCTTTTAAGCAACCTAATTTCTCATAGCCAGATTATTAAGCTATTTCATCTAAATGCTTAATCACACTCTCTTCATATCACTTTCATTTGTAGAATCAGTTAGTCTGTAACTAGTACAATTTTTATCATTGCAACAGATGATACCAATAAAAAAATTTACCACTTTATAGCTGATAGGTATGCAAACCTCAAGCTCATCCCTCATAAAATTGTTTTTGGCTCACCAACTTTTTGCCTCACTCCATGATCTAAGTTTTGAATTGCTAGCAGTACATATATAGTTTATGCAGCAATGTTTTGCCTAGATATTGGATTGGTGAATTCCATTGTATCAGAAGATACTGGTATTATTGAGTAGGTAATTAATGTGCAGTGGCTGTATAGTCCTAACGTTATAATTCAAAAACAAGAACTTTTTGTCATAATTTTATGCGAGTTATTTATTTGCCTACGCGGTAAATGCATCCCTGCATAACAACCTGCATCGTTTCAGTTCCAAATACTACCTATCTGGGCTAGGTACATGGAAGATATGCTAGACCAATATTTCTGACATCATTTGAAAAAACTCTGTTCTTGGCTCTGGTAACAACCACACATGTATGTATTCTTTCATTGATATTTAAAAATCGTTGCTAAATATCTTTTCATAACAGTATACTGCTGTTCTTGTTATACTAACAAGAGAAGAGGCTTTAGGACCAATTTACTAACTAAGTTTTCATTTCTTATTAGGTATTTTACTCCAATATTGATCCACAAAGATATGCTTCATCAATGCAATACAGAACAGATTTATATGGCTTGATGTCTCTGCTGCATGACTGACTTTTCTACAATTTCAAATCTGGAGGTCTTGCACACTTTAATCCATCATGCAGTAAAGCTTTTCAAATAAAACTTTCACCTTTACTACACTTTCTCTCAGCACATTAACTATTTTTTAGAATAATAATATTTAAAATCTTGGATGCAAATTCAATCAAATCACTAATTAGTTAGGAATGAAGATACCTTGTTAATGCACTTTTTTATTGGTAAACGTATTTTCTGCCTTAAATTGTACGCTATTGATACACCCAGCAGAAAATGAATTTTCTAAGTTGTCAATTGCAGACATGTTTTATTGGTTTCATGTTTGACTAATCAATGAGACTGATGGCAATTGAATTTTTTATCAGATCAAAGATAAGGGATTTATAATGCTAAATTTAAACTTTCACCCATGTATGATGTTTTCCACTTGTTAAGTATTTTTTACGTATGTGCAATGTTTCAGAGGCTTTGCAGAAATACCTTGATCACTCATCTATGATGAACCTCTGTACCAAATACTTTTCCAGCCATACTTTTTTGTACAGTAATTTGTCTATTTTGCTCTATAAATGACTAACAAAAGTTGTCAGAATACCAAATAATTTAAGTCCGTTTTACTTTGAAGTAGTCTACATCATTAAACATTGGTATTATTTCATATATCTCATAAATGTTGAGTTACACCTTTATGTTTTACAGTAGAGGAAGAACACGAAATATAAATTAAGGATTGAGTACAGATTTAACAAAGGTGCAGGCAAATTTATTTGCTCTTTTCAGCAGAGAATTAATTTTATTATTTTACTTCAATGTAAAAACCTTAGCCCTTTTTATGAATGAACTAATTTTGTGCATTAACATATTTAAAATATAGATAGAAAAATGGACAAAATATGACTCTTTATTTTTTACTTTGTGTTAGGTGATTTAATAGAATCAAATATCTTGCAAAAAAGTATAAAAGAAGACATGGTACTTATTTGGGTAACTTCAATGTACACAGATCTTATTTGTAACATTTTTACAAAGCTTCAAAAAATTCAGTTTGACTCAGATTGAGTATTGAAGAAAGCAATATAAATTTTTGGGCTTGACATTGGGTATTCAGTGTAAAAAATTGCCAAACATAAATTTGCCAAATAGTACACTACCCGTGAAAGTCTTTATGGAGCATTCTGGTGAAGTATGTATTTTGAAAACCTTTATTAATAATTTTTTCCAAACATCATCATTTTTTAATGTTTTGTGGATAATTCCAAAACTCTACAGATAAGTTTAGTTTAATTGTATATCTGCTAAGGTTGCTGTTGTTGAAATCGATTGTTACTTTAAGATATTAGATTTGATATTTATTTGAAAGTTACTTCTGACCATGCAAGATGTAGCTTATTGGTAAAAGCACTAATAGCAAATATCATGTATATTTCCTTGTAACTCATGTCATTTCTAGAGTTTTCTTGTGGTTTCATGCCATTATCCCAGCCATTAACTGGCAGATATACTTTTATGAACTACAACAAGCTGCAGAATATAAGAAGCATTAGATATTGATTATGTCAAGAGAGTGAAAAATGCCGCAAGATATTTTGAAGATAGACAAAATTGTAGATTTAATATATTATTTATTAACAGTGCTGGCAAATACATGTTTTTAGTTAAAAAAACAGGAAGTGAATTGAAAGCTCTTTATCAAAGTATCAGAAAGGTATGGGTAACTAGAACTATTTTCTAGTGTTTTGATGAACATTAATATGTGTTAGGAATTAACCGGTTATCGGTTAATCCTATAACTTTGTTAGCTGCGTCATTGTTTCTGTTCTCAGTTTAAGAATTCTGACTGCTGACATCATGTTCTCACTTTAGCCAATGGAATAGTGCCACAGCGCAATTACTACTGGTCCATCATACAATTGAATAATTGTCTGTCTTGCGTTGCTAGAGTTCACTTCTAGCAACGCAATAATATATACTGTACGATTTATGCTCAAATGTCTGTTTGTATTACAAAATGATAATCCACTGCCTCTATAGATTGACAATGAAGGCAAATTACATAAAGTCATAACTTTTTAGTTGCAAAAAAAGATCAATAGCCAAATGAATTATTTAATTACATGAAAAGGATATGTAGCTGAGCACAACACGTGGGAGCCCAAGCGCAACTTACGGGAGTACCAGAATTTACTGGATGAATTCAATCAAGAGCACATAAAAAAACTGAAGGATTGGCCTGGGGGGGAACTGTCAGAAGTCCAAACCCACTGGCCAATTCCGAGTACTTTAGGCCAATTTTGAGTAAGCAAGAATTACTCGTGTTTTAACGAGTAATCAGGTATTTGATGTTGTGAAGATTGCTCTCTGCAGCATTGTGAGAAACTAATGTAATCTACAAGTTTAAAATGTTTTTCCTCTTCTTTCATGTTGTCTTTGTCTATTAGTTTTTGACATTTCCAAGCAGTGCATTCCATCCTCTTCTGAACATATGTTGAAAGATAATTGATTTAGGAGTACTGTTTGGCATTACATTAACATTTGAGTAAGCAAAAGTGATGGTACACAATTCAAGTGTACTCTGCTCAATTCTTTCACTTGCTAGAAACATGAAACACAACAGAATACAGGAATCTGTGGCTGAAATACGTATATTTATCATGCGCTAATTGTGTTAATAGAAGTAAACCAACTCAAACAACACAACAAAATATATAACTCTACTAGCATCTGTGCAGCCAATTTACTTGGAATGTCATAAATAAAAGCTGACTGCAGCTATAAAGATAGAACTAATCCCTAAGGGAGTTATTTCCTAATGTTTGTATTGTTACAACCATTTAAACCATACATTTCATCAGACTGTTTGCTTGAAAATTTTAAGCAACCACTAATAAATACTTAATTTTAACTGCATCCAGACTATAGATGATAACCATCTATCAATTCTTTTCAGTTTGTTTATATGAACTTTGAAACGCCAAAATCTATGGAGATGTTAGGAATCAACACATCAAAGACTATGCATACAACCAATATTAAACATCACCAGAAGCCCAAAGAAGATACACACAGCCAATAATGTATTAACCCCTATTCATGTGTTGCCAATAATGAATCTTATCAACACAATGCTACTTAAGAGTACATGCATATGAGAACACACTTATGAGAACATACTTATGAGAACACACTAATGTGAACACTCTTTAAGAGAACATACTTTACAAGAATACACATATAAGACGAATTAAGTCCATAGAGTCACACTTTGATAACAGATCACAGTAAAACAGATCAGATCCTGACAGGAGATTTATTTACAAACTTTGGTAGCACACTAGTTTGCTTCGTTTATCAAAGAGCAAACAAATTAAAGCCAAGTAAAGATTCAAGCAGCAATGGAGGTAAAAATTTCTCCAAGTCAAGCATTTAAAACCACAATTATATCCACTGATATTCATGCTAATGATTGAAATGTATTAATTGAAAAGTTAGCAATATTTGTTGAAGGTAATACAACATCATTTACATGTTTTATAATGTGACAATGCATCTTTAGTACCACTTTTCACTAGTAGCTAGTTAACACAGTTTTGCAAGATGATTTGTTGTTTCAACTTTTGGAGCATGAGTAGCAAAGAAACTGCAGAAAAAAGAATTGTCCTTTTTATACTTGTCAGGATCACTGCATTTAACAAAGACTAAAATTTGTCAAATGTGATTATTTCAAAAAGTGATAAGTTGTTGCTAAACCTCAACAATAAGTTGTGATGAATCATCATTGAACTTAAACTATAACATATGTTGATTAGAAGATTTACTTCTGATTATGTAAGTAGTCTTAGTAGTATTGTACTGTAGTCTTGTTAATCAACTACATACTTGTAGCCCCAGTTATATTTCATTTTGTTCTATTCTGTATTTGTTTGTCTTGTTAACAATTAGACTTTGAAATTAAATCTGTCAAGTTAATTGCTGAGACTAACAACTTGCAAGCAATGAATCAAAAGTCTAATGGGATATTTAGCTGGTTAGGTGTTGGTGTAATAGGGATGTACATGATGATGTAAATTGATCACTGAATTCAAATTCATTTTTGCCTATATTTGTTTTGCCACATTATATATCAGTTATCTTACACATGCCTGTCAGCAATTAGAGTCTTGTTGATTTTTGTGTCTTTTGTACCACCTTGAGTACAAAAAATATAAAAATCTGAACTAGCTTGTCATCACAAGACTATCTGCTATTTGCTACACCATTGAATGGATCTTGTTAAATGTTCTTACTATGATAAATAGACTTTTTTCCTTTCTATCAGTGGAGAACTTTTTATCGGATTATGGTGCAACATTTAACACTAAATGTCTTCTTCTAGATGTGTCAGCATTTTGTTTTAATCGGTTCTTTAAAACAAAATAGTGTAAGAAATGGTGAAATGTGGCAAAAAACCTCAATTGGATTTTGTTTTAAAGGAAAACATACTCCAAGATAACAACACATTTTTTTAAATGGCTCATTCTTGGTCATGATCTCATTACAGTGAGAATATAAAAAAATATCATCAGAAATACATGGATTTAAAGTATGTTTTGATAGATCTATAAACATTGTAGACTTATTCTTGAATCTGATCCAAGAGCTGGTTCC
This sequence comes from Vaucheria bursata, assembly GCA_032358265.1. Taxonomy (NCBI): domain Eukaryota; class Xanthophyceae; order Vaucheriales; family Vaucheriaceae; genus Vaucheria; species Vaucheria bursata. The sequence goes on along the minus strand of JAULBW010006185.1, from coordinate 182 downwards.
ATTGTGTAAATACACTGACACAATGTCCTAATTGAATGTATATTATTGTTTGTGTCAAATAGAGCTACATATTGCAGTATTTAGGGAAAGATGAAAGTGCATCAGCTGTTATGAATGTACCAGACAAGAAGAACACAAAGGCTATACAAGCATGGTAACATTATACAATCATAATTTGTGTT
>JAULBW010006174.1:0-17564 GCA_032358265.1 Vaucheria bursata | reverse complement strand
AAAGAATGTTCTCTTTTTGAGAACATGATGCTTCAGTTTCTAGTTTAGTGTTGCATTTGAGAAGTGATCTTACTTCTTGCAACACAGATTAAGAATAATATACCTGTTCCAGGTTGTTACTCTCTTGTGTTGTTCTCTTGTGTCCTCATCTCTAGCCTCTGCATCTTGACACTGGCACATTACTGAGTACTGTAAGGATATTTGCCAGTCCTGCCATCTCTACAAATTACTAGTGTGTAACTGCTCAACTATGTTTGCTTATGTTTGCCTATGCTTTTTCTTACCTTTCTACTCATTTATCACACAGCACCTATTATCCTTATTGTGCCTTTATACTAATCCTTTTTGTAAACACCTTTGTTAAAAAAATTTAATAGATTCATTTACTCCATATGCTCATTTAATGCCACATGTCTTTTTCCTCATGTTTCTGTGGGAACTTCTTCACTCATTTTCTGCCTATGCATGTTCCAGGTCATAATACCTCTTCAATGGTGGTCAGATTCTCAAACCTCACTTTACCTTCTATCATAGTACTTCAAACTCTGCGTTCAACAAATTGAATATTATTCTAAATCTATCATTAGTCCTGCAACTCTGATTTACTTGAACTATCCTTAACTACTCTACTTTACTTCTGCCAGAGTTAATTTTGAGGGATAATTTAACCAATTCTGGAATAATCACAAGTCTTCTAATGCAAAAGTATAGATTTACTTAAGGAGTAAAAAGTTCAGCAATATTTACTGAAGAACAAGTTTCAAAGACACTTCAAGAGGGTATATTGCAGGAGCTAGTGGAAATGCTTATTAGTTCAGTCTTATGTTTTTACTCAATCTTCTCAAGTGTAACAAACTTTTGTATGATTATTAAATTTTCTTTCTTTGTTGTTAGTTTGCTATTTGCTACACATTAGACTTTAATTCCTCTACTGAACCTCATTGTCCACATAAAAGTATATGCTAGTATATTATATTATTATACCTTTCTTTCATCCCAACAAGTACATTAGTCTAAGTCTTTTTTTTAATGTTTGTTTTTCTAATGTTTTTTTTTAAATAATACTTTCTTTCCTTTTTTTCTGTGATTTCTCTATCAATTTTATACATTTTACTCAGCATAACACTTTCTTTGCACTATGTGTCTTTATGGTTAACTTTTCAACTTAGTTTTTCTTAGCAAGCTATGAGCCTTGTTCTGTTTCTACAGCACTTCTAGCTTCCTTTAAGTTCTTCTATTCTCCTTTAGCTCTTCATTTGGTTGGAAATTTGCACTTTATGGTTTTTTTCTTAACTGGATCTTCATCATGATGCAAAGCCCTATACTTGAATACTGAATCATATTTAGAGATTCACTTTTGTGTACTAACAAATACTGCATGAAAGAATATTTTTTTTCCTTTATTTTTACCTTTTAAGTTCTTTTTTGTTCATATTTCATTTGGTTGACTTTTTGGTTTACTTTGTTCTAGTTTGCTTAAGTGCTATGAGCTAGCTTCCACCAATATCAATTGCAACATGTTTTATCTTGATTTCTCTGCAATGTGACAATATCTGCAATTTGTATTAAATGTATTTTCTGTAGTCATCATAGAAACTTTCTTACCAGTCATGTTAATCCTTTCAAAAAAGTGAAGAGAAAACTGGGTTTTAAAATTGTCTGACTATGAAGTTTATTATTCATACATTGCTAGAATGACTCAATATTTATCTCAAGACTTTCTATGAGAATTTGGCATTAAAAAACTACTGTGCTCAAAAACCCCAAATTGCCTAGATCTGCAGGAGCTTTTTTTAATGTATATCAATTGCTGTAGACATTGTTCAAGTCTTATTAATAGACAAAAGTACTGCATGAGTACTTTATCTAAATTTCAAGTTAAGTATTGCTATCTTAGGTAGATGTCCTTTTTCAGCTTGCAAACATAGAATTAATAACCTATATTTGCTGTAAGAGCTGAAGAGGGATCATTTGTCTTTCTTTTACTATAGAATAATGTAATAGCAACATTTATGGTTGCACTACATCTTTTAACCCTAAAGCAGCCTTTTTGTATGGAAACCTTCCATTTATCAGGATATACAAACCAAATTTGAGCTTTACTAGATAAAGAACAGAAAACTTGAAAGACACAATGGCCTCAGATAATTTCTGCAGGCCAAAATAATCAGTGTACTGAAATGGTCCTCTTGAGAGATTGGAAGGGTGCTAGAAGTTGGCTGTTTAATGATTCATCTGACAGTATACTTTTCAAATTATAGTTTCTGACTGATAAACATTTTTTAGCACCATGCAATCTTACAAGTATGTGTATACAAAGGGAAATTTTCTATGCAATTTTACATCCCTGTATTCCTCTCCCAAGAAAAACATAGTTCCTGTTTGACTGGTGAAGCAGGTCCATGCAACTCATTTCTTATAGTAAACAAGTAATTGCTGCCCAGGGATATCACTAAAAAAAATTTCTTAGTGCTCACCACCTTCATTGCTTATTTGTCTCTGTCAGTTGGACATACACACTCAACTGCAATTTGAGTACTGTTCAATTCCATCATGAACCCTACAAACCCTGGATAAATAGAGTATGATTTGTATCATGAGATACCATTTTGATGCAATAGTTGTAGAGTTGTCCTGATCCGAAACCTTTCTAGGGTACATGAATTCCTAACAAATCAAAGGCCCACTGCTAGGTCAACGATTACCTTAGTGGTTGATCCTTAAACTGATAGGGTCATATATCTATCTACATCTCTTCAACTTAGACAACCATAACTGTAAATATTTGAAGTGTATATTGAACATATTCTACTATGTATGTCATCCACCAACTGTTTGCTAATTTGTAGTGCCATATTGAGCTATCTTGCATTTATAAGAACTGATTAAGTTCTACTTCTACCCATGGACTACACATTCCTGTATCTGATCATACTAAACTAATGCACTCAGCTCTCATGCCAAGTCTCCATATATTGCTCTAGTTTATTTGTTCTAGACATTCAGTATTACAATTACAAGATATATGACATCACTCTAGTGCGCATGTGCTAGGAATCACCAGATTAAGAACTATACATGTAACCAATAGTAAGGACAACCAGAAATCTAAAGAAAACACACACAACCAATAATATGTCAATCTCTACTCATGTATTGCCAAGAGTAAATCTTATCAATACAATACTATTTAAGAGCACATGTTTACAAGAACACACTTGTGAGAATACAATTGAAGAGAAGAGTCTTTAAGAAAATACTCTTTAAGAGAATGCTCTTTAAGAAAACAAACTTTACAAGAATGCACGTACAAGATGAATTAAGTCCATAATATCACAGTTTCATAACAGACCACAGCAAAGCAGATCAGATCCTGACAGCATGTGCAATATAATTGTTAGGACCTCAAAAAGTTCAAGTCCAAATTGGATAAATATTTTATACATTGCAATTCCATAATAAACTACTAAACTTCCAACTCAGATTTCTTGACAAAACCAAATTGCTACACAGTAAAGTTTAGTAGCAAATTAAAAACTTCATTGCTTTCTTATCTACAATGTGCATTCTTAAGAGGAATGTAATATATTTTGACTAATTCTCTGATTTTGTTGCTGTTCTTGATTTACTGTTCACTTTTTGTCTTTTTAGCCTTACTCTAACATCTGTTTTGGTATTCCTTTCATTCTAGCCCTTATTGATTTTTCACAGTAGGTCTAAATGCCATCATGTTCTTCCCATGAGGTCCTTTATGAGAATCATTGAAGACCTTTATATCACCCCACTCATCAATATGTTAGCAATATTTATGCTGGGGAGTTGAGGTATCCTCAGGATAGATATACATATATCAACCTAATGTGCCTCAGTGGCCAAGAGTTAGAATTAACTATATGTCTATACCTTACTATAATGGATTGACTGAATCATGGCTTTTAACTGCCACCTTCTAAAATTCTTACTTTGTCCCTGCTGGTGTTAATTTCAATCTTTTATCATCTCATTCTTTTACAGTCACCACCCAATAAAACTTTTTTCTTGTGTCTACTGTTAAACAAGTTCTTTAAAACACTGCATTTGGACATTTCTAGTCCAAGTAAATGCACAATAGCATCACATTCTATTGCATTCTTGGCAGTTATTTTAAATCCTTTAGATTTGAGAGAATCTTGAGATTGCACTACAGATTTAAAACTGTTTTGTAAGAACTGAATATTTTTCTTTCTTTTTAAAATTGTAATCAATGTATGCCAAGATGTCCGCTTTGGGTCAGTACACAGTTGATACTATCTTTACAGTCTAGTTTAGTGAGAACCTTTTTTATGATATCTTTTACCAAATAGTTGTATCTTTTCCATGGTTAATTTAACATCCCAATATGCCTATTCAATGATTGCCAAGTTTCTTGTGCAACTATTTGTAAAACCTCATATATTTCACACTGCTCTTAATACTTCCAGTTCAATATAATTTGATTATTTTAGACATGATTAGTAAACTTGTTCACAATATCAAGGTATCAAGACACAAAGGCAAGACAGAACAATACAAGAAAATAACTACATTAAATAGATGTATTCATCTCAACCTGTGTTTTGAGAAGTGGTTACACATTTTCAACACAAACTTACCAATTTGAGTACTATTTAATGATTAGCCACTTGTTGAGAATGTAACTAGCATAAAAAAAGAATGTTCTAAATAGGAACATTTGCAGCCAAAATAGAAAAGGAACTAGCTTGTAATATAAGTTAGCTCCTGACACAAAGACACTGCTTCCACCAAGGAATCTGTTTAGGTCTTTCAAAGGCTAGACATTGCTTTCAGGATATGATAATGTTGCCATACGATTCATCATGTGATTCAGTAATTGTGTAATTGCCATATATTTAAATTGGACTCATGAAATGATTTGAAGCTTTGATATTGACTTAACTTAACAAGAATGGGTGTAGTTAAGTTTAATGAGTTGACAAGATTTACTCTTGGTATCATATGACATAAGGAATTAATAGAGTATTTTGCATACGTTTATTTGCACTATTTTATTTTGCAGCTCTAGTTTATGTACTGAATATATTATGTTGTTTTTCAACACCTCCAAATCTAGAGATAAATCTACCTTGAGTGCTTTTCTATCAGATATAACTTGCGCTACATGCAAATTCAAGATTCACTCTGCTTCCAAGTGCAGAGTTAGCATTGAAATACTGTAATTATTTAGGAAACTTTGTAAAGCTTAGCCTATAGGCATGTATGGTAGTTCAGTGTTTTGCAAACATTATTGATAAGAAAGAAAGAATCAAAGCAAAAAAATATGCTCAGAATAAGCAAATATGTTTATGCTAAGCAAGAGGCAACAAACGACTAAACCCAGCAGTGCCATGCTAGAAGAATTAGCAGAGCAGCACCTATCATGATGGATCAGAAGAGTGATGGAGATGGTAAAATGTAATTTAGTTTATGTAAGTGACAGGGGGGTAACCTCAAAAGCTGCACAAAAAAATATGTTTCACAAGAGCTATTTAAATGCAGGACAAGTTTAGAAAAAGTTATTGCCTTTTGGATTTGCAGTAATTTGCTAAATTTGGGTAAACATATATGAATTTTTAAAATGGACCAGACAGCAGTTCTAGAACAGTACAAGCAATGTATTATCTGACAGTGACAATCAGAAAAATTATGGCAATACAATGGCTGAACACAAAATGGCAAAATATTCATTATCATATATTACCTTTACAGATACAGATCTTTTGGAAAGTAATTCAAGTGATATTGATCTTAAGAATCTCAAAACCACTGATGCATTATTTTGATCATGCTTTAAGGAGGAATATGCATCTTTAGCATTCAACTCAAGTTCTATGTCATTTGCTATCTGCACAGGTAAATTGATAGCAGACAACAGAGCCTCTGATCACAATATTGATCCTGCTTACAGCATTACTTCCACAAATGTTGGCATGTGAGATTGCAAATTAGGTTTCAGTAGTATTTCCCTTGTGAGGAAATAGACTGGTGAAGATTCTGGTATGTAAAATGTAGCCATCAAAGTCTGCACTGTTTTCTTAATATTAGGGTCTAACAGAAAAATCAATATGAAAAAGTAAAGACTGCAATAGATTAAGCTATATGACATCTTGTAACTTTATATTTTGTAAAATTTAGTCTAATAACAAAAAGTATGGCTTAGTAATGGAATTTAAGTATATTTCACAGCCAAACGAGTACCAGTTCTATTTAAATGGCTTTATACTAATATCAGAAGTAATCAGGTTAAATAAAAAAGTGTTGTCAGCTGATAGGATAAAAATTATTTAATTTTAAACAATCAAGTTTCAACAGCTTAAATGGCCATCACTACAATATCCTGCAAGTCAAAAGTGTCAGCTTCTTTAATTTATTTATAGAATTTACTACTTTGAAAATTATTACGACTTTAGATTAGGTTTTTGTGTTGTACTAGTATTTACTTTGAGCTATTGTTAGACAGCAAAACAACTCAGCAATTAAACGCCAAAATTGGACAGGACTAAGACAAAGCAACAGGACAAGACAGGACAGGAGCTATGGTATATAGTACATTACCACACTTAAATGCAGACTGCTAAGACTACTTGTATGATCAGAAGTGAATCTTCTTATCAATGTACTTAATAGTTAAAACTACATGATGACTCACCATAATTATTCTTGAAGTTTGGTGATGACTTGCCACATTTTAAATAGTCCTATTTTACCGATTTTAGCATCATTTTGAATGTAGCAACCCTAACACATATCTAACTGGCTTTAACCTTATTTGGATGCAGCAATTCTAATAGCTATCTTATCTTCTTGTTAGATCAAAAATGTAGGAAGTATCCTTGAGCCTTCAACTGTTAGGAATGTAGCATATAACAAAAGTGCATGAAGTTTTTAACAGAATGTGCACATTTGTCAGGATCTGGTCAGGAACAGGGTTTGAAGCAAACAGAGCAACTTTCAAGATTAAGATTTGACAGAAAGGCTCGGAACAAAATTCAAACAAACAAAAAACAGGGACCAAAATATAACAATATGCATATTAAGTGAAGGCCGTTCAGAAGTCTCGGAGCACAATAGGTATATTACAGATACAAGAGTGAACTAGTTTTCAGTGGTTCCTTAATTCGGAACAACCAAAATACAAAAAGAATAAATTTTCATATAGAACAAATACTACCCAATAGGAGCAGCTGACTTATGCACATACAAAATATTCATACACATGAACCTTGTAAATACGGTCCTAACAACATTATTATGAAATAAAAGAATATGCAACATGCAAAACAAACAAGATAAATATAACAAACTAGAAAAATAGTGTAAATATAATGTAGTAAACAGGAAGGAAGCTTCTCTGAAACTAGCAACTACTCTGCACAGTAGCAGAGTAATCATGGTAAAAACAGAGAAGAGTGACAGATGTTTATGAGTAATAAATGTTGAGCACGGATTGGCCAGATATTTAGTTATGGGGTTACTCCATTGGGTGTTTGTCAGAGATCTCGGTTTGGGAAACACTGAGAAAATACTTTGTGGAATAATGAAAGACAGTGTAGACGTTAAAGATGTGGATATAGTTGGAAGGATCTTCTTTGTGCATAGGGTTATAGATAAGGAGTGTACTCCAATATTGTGACAATTACTACATCCTAAATTGCATTGATAAAAGTGAGATAACTCCACTAACACAACAAAATATCACTTACTGAAACTTGTTCTCATATTCTAAATGAGAACTTTTTCTCATAGTCTAAATAGAAACTTCAACATAGCATCAGGAGAAATGTACCACAGCTAGAGAATAGAATTAACTACCTTAGGGGTTAATTCCTGACATCAACTTAATAGTTTTAGAAGTTGCAGTGAAAGTAGTCAGTGCATCATTATGATAGGATATGTATCTTACAGCTTGAATAAATTTTAGATTTATTATGTGTATGATTAACTTCTAGTATAGCTTCTTGTATATTAATTTTGACCAGAATTTAAATAATCATCACCAATGTCAAAATTTTTCCTTGTAGAATGTGATGTATTTAGGAGTCAGCAGATACTACCAGGTAACTATCTTGGTATTTAGGTAACAACCTTGATATTTGTGGGAAATTGCATGATATTTCTGTTTAATTATTTTTCAGTTCTTAATTTGTACAAAGCAACTACTTTTCATTGGTCAACAAATTGAAAGTAATTATTTTTAAGGTGAAATGTGCAATAAATGTTATCTAAAGATTTTTACAGTAAAAAGTAAATGGTAATACCTTAGAGATGTAAAAGGAATGGAAAACAAAGTAACTTATTTCCTAAACTAGACAAGTAACAATTTCCAGCTCTATATCTCTAGTTCAATCTATATAGGATCTACACTAAATTCTGTATTCAGTTTTGACTTTCAATTTTTAGAAAAAAATTACTGTTCACATTCAAATTAGTTCTAGAAACATTCATCTCCATAATTCCAATTTATGCCATTTCATTCTTCTTATTATAGCTCTGAGATGGCTGAATTTTATACTGTGTAATGATCACATGTAGGTTTATTAGATAATATTATAGAAGAATATCAGATACGGTAATGTCCAACTTAATTTATAAGCGCAATGAGGATTAGAGAAGAAACATGTGATGCAGAAGACTGAATATGCGGAATAAAAAATTGGCAAAAAGTTATGATGAGTTTGCCAAGAATAGTGGTATTGAAGTGAGACGGTGTTAGGACTTAAGCAGATATAGTTGCACGGGTTTAAATCAAGCGACAGTTCCCAACCTTTCCAATACTAGGATAAATTCATTGTTGTGCATTTTATGTTTTATAGCAATATCCATAATTGGTACTACACTGTTAGAAGTAACAGTAGTTGTCCAGACACTTGCATAATTCAGCTTGATTTGTGTAGTTTGTTTTGTGTCATGTTGTTTCCACTTAATTGATGGAAACAGAATTATATAATATGTGTTTCCTGTAAACTTTTTCTTGTTTTGTGCTCAAATTCTTTGCGAAGATTTAGAATTTTGTCCTTGCTCTGTATATACTTCTGCCTGGTTAGCTCTGGCCTTTTTCCGTCGACACGTTTGGATAACCAGTTCCTGACAGAAGGATTCTAATTGATGAATCAATTCTGCTTTCATGGTCATGGATGCTGTGAATATGATTTTAAAAGTTATTAACATTCTATTAGTGCTGTCCCCAAAATAATATTAATAACCTCTAATATTTACAACAGTTTATTAATTTTCATATTTGCACCACCGTTGGGTGACCAAACATCTTGCACCTCAAACATCTTGCACCTCCAATGAAAGGGCGAGTGTACTTCCGTTTCAATCAGCATCAAAAACCTTTCGCTGCTATTGTCTTGCCACCAAAAATATTATCGGATTGCAATTAGTGCCATTGACACTCATGACGGATGTGGGTATACACAGAGTCAGTGCCCCGACATCACATTGTCATCTTTTTCTCTTCCTTTAATAATGATATAGTGGCCTAATCTTAAAACCATTGTGCCAATCACTGCCAATATTTTATAGGAGGTACAAAGAAGTCACTTCTCGACCTGGCTTTAAAAAGTCAGGTCACTGGACGAAATCGGCGAAAAAGGAAGAGAAAGTTACATTAGAAATTTATTCTAAACGAAAAGAACAACCATTCATTTTATGAACATATTCTGAAAAGGTTAATTACGGTGATTTAGTTCAATTTTAATTTCTTAACAGTGGTGTAAGTCGAGTAGTGCATGGTTCATCCTTTTTTAGCCTAGGTGAAGAGCGTTTTGCGCCAGTGGTGATCTTTCTACCTTTTGTCCCTGACGTAAATTTCACCGCGTTCCTCTTAACGGACAGATTATCAAACTGCTATAGAGCCTCTTCTAAGTTAATACAACGAAAAGCATATTCTAAATTAGTTAGCTTTCTTTAGTGAATCATAATTAATTTAAATATAGCTCTTACCGAGAGTGAAGTTGATGGTTCTATCTAGACTTTCTCTGCTTTGTGCTTGCGCGGCTATTCTTTCAAAGTGTAATGGAAGTACTACGCAGGTTAGTTGGATCTCTAGACTTTATAATTCTAAGTTTTATTGTCATCTTTTAATTTTATCGAATATTTGTAGGGGAATATTGGAGCTGACGGGGGAATACGTAACCTTGCGCCTGCTGTAAACGTCGCACTTCCTCGCACTTTTTTTGCCGGTTCAGTAAAAAATGTCCTCACTGATCTGGTTGCTGCTGAGGTGAACGAATTCAATTTTCTCACTGGAATGGTAACTGGTTCTTCAGTTGTCTACACCTTCGATGTCGCTAAAGCTGGCACCTACGAAGTAAGTTACGGACTTGTTGGATTTCCTCAACCCGGACAAGAAGGGAATTTGGTGATGGGTTTCTTAAAAGGCCGTCGAACTTGCCCCCCTACTGGAACGGAAGGACTTGCAAGTGTTGAAAAGTTTACCACTGGTACTTGGGATGTAGCTGCAAACTACGTCGCCACTCCAATTGTGTTAGAAGCCGGACTTAACCAAGAGTATACATTATGCTTTGAAAGAGCAGGTAACTATTCTTTCGACACTAACGAAATTACCGAAAAAAATTTTCTATTAGTCTTTCTTAAAATTTTCAAAACTGAAGATGTAAAATATTTAATGCTTGATCTATATCTCTGCTGTACAATGACACTTTGCTCTTATTACCTTCAGCTTATGTGAATTTGAACTACATCTGCATCGGGCTAAAGTGCAATATAAAGGGTTCAATTGATGCATCGGTTCCTCTGGTGGAAGCGGAGGTGATGGTCCCCGCAGCGTCAGATGAGTGCCAACAGTACAATGTACCGCAAAATGTAAAGCAGGGCTCATGTATTCAAGTACTCTGTGCTCCAGAGTATATCTCATTGGGAACACCTTTCCACATGATTGTCAGGTACATTGTTATTTCTTTGCCAAGTACATCAAGTACTGCTTCAGAATATCTGCGAAGGTTGTGTTCAAATTGGAACACATTGTTTTTAGCATTGAATCTTATCTTCTACATGATTTTTCCATCTTAGTCTATGGAGTTTTAATGCATCTCATTCGAAAGTTTTCTGGTATATTGTGGTCCTAGTATATTTCTAACTTTTTATATTTTCTCATGTAAAAGATATTGCAATTCTCATGCTCGGAAGTGGAGCATGGCCTTTAATCTCTGGGACGATACATTGAAAGCTTATGTTGCAAATATTGGAACAGGTGTAGATTTCGACTACACTGTGGCCATGTTAGCAGACGAAACAACTATGTCCCCAGCTATGGTACCTACTCTGCCACCAACTATGACTCCTTCCATGATTGGAACTCCTAATGAAGTAAATGGCCCCGATGGAAATCGATGTGGAGAATATACTTTTGAAGTGATTCTTAGCCCCCAAACAGGTATTTTTGAAGATTATATTTGTTTTTCTTTTGACACACAAGTCAAAATTGTTTTATTAAAGTCAGTGGCTAATACTCTGCAGTCTTATGGATAATTGGTTTTGATTTGTGTATAAAAAAGCAATGTAATGCAGTAGCATTAATCCTCTTAGAGCACTTTGAATTTAAATTACTAATATAGCTCAAATATGATGTTATCTATCTCTTGTATATTTGAATTGGGCAGCATAATTTACTGTGCTCTCTACTCCTTATTACAGTTGATAAAACTGCCATTCTCATTTGGCAATTCCAAATGAAACCCGTCTGGTATGAGAATGATGATGAGATGATGGATATATTCCCTAATCTTATTGGACAAAGTGATTATTTCAATCAGCCTAAGTTCCTTCCCCAAGATTACGCCATGCCCCTCAGAGATTGTCCTGTCATCCCTACCCGAAATTTTGAAAAGCAGAACATTGAGTTGTTGGTAAGCAGTGCTTTCTTATCATCATATCCTTCTACATAACTTTAATTACTCTTGCTTTCCTACAAACACTAAAAATTAACATCCAGTTTGGTACCTTATTTCGTTGGGTTTGACATTTACACATGAACACATTCTTCTGTATTCATTCTTCCACAGCAGAAAACTGATGCCAAACTAACATGTACACATTCTAACCAAAATATAATTTCCTTATTCTTTTATGTAATGTTGAACTAATGAACTTCTAGTACAGCATTATTAATGTGTTAAACAATTTATTAATTTTATAGCATTTTCTAATAATGTTTAATTAGAAGTCAAATCTGAAAGTATCAATCAAGTGGAATATACTTCCATTGAAATTTATGTTAAACTAAAATTTGTTTTCAGAACATGATCCGCTTCCCTGAGAAACCTCCTTGCTTGACCCCCGGTGCAGCTTTTAGTATGTTCATTGATGTTCATATTGAGTCACTGGACATTGTTGATGTTCGAGCCAACTTACAAACTGGATCCGGAGTAGACAAATACTTAGGTGACATAAAATTTCCTTTTATTCGTGATCTGAACTTTTATATCGTTTAAAATTTATGCAGTCAAATGCTTAGCATATTTGTATACTTTTCAGAACTATTTAATTTCAGTGCTAATCATAGTACAGTTTTTATTACGATTGATTCTATCAATTACATAGTAATTGCTGTGATTCTAAGTGAAATAAGAGTATCTTACTTATTACATTCAATTTTTCAATATTTCCTATGCAAAAAATAATATATACATATTAAATGATAGGTACACTTCATTTTTGGGTGTCATTATTATATAGTTTATCACTTTTGTCTCATTCTAATGGTGATTTTTCATACAGGTGCCACCGATGTTTTCATTGCTGAATCTAATAACTATAACGTGAAAAAAAGTACTGCCAAGGCATACTGGACTCGTTTCACCCTGATGTACAGCAAAGCATTCACAAAATTAATTACACCCGTAGATAATGTTTATCTTGTTGCTTTCATGGTACCTTCAGGCACTGTCTACGATGCGGTACGAAATAATGCTCTGCATCAATTTTTTATCAAATTATTTTTGTTCATAAAATAAATGCTTATTTCTTAGGAATTTTTTAGAAAGAGTTCATATTAATGTAATTGACTGTGGTATTAGTTGAATTTAAGTGAGAAAAACTCTTTCGTAAAATGTAATGCACACAAGACAAGTGAAAAATATGATATTAAGCATTCAATATCTAATTAGTGTGTCAACTTAACTGTTTTACTAAGTCCTAGTGGGCTTATTGCTCTAGAAATAAGTTGGATAATGAAAATATTGATATTGTAAATTAACAAAATGAGTATTCTGATATTTATATTTTTAATTTTTCCAGACTCAGGGTGGATGGCAGATTGTTGAGCGTGAGTTCAACTTATTGATTGAGCAATGTGTTGTGTAATTATCCTTTTTCCTTGTTATTGGACATTTTCAACGTCTTTTGAGATGATTGAAGAATGTATTGTACGGTTGAATTTTTAGATGTACATTTCCTGAGGAATACTCAATACATATAGACTTCAATTTTTTCAACTTTTTGTATCTTTTGTTCATATTTCTTGTTCAGTTCATGCATTTTTTGACCTCTAATTATGAAATTGATAGTCCTCGCAATAAGTCTTGAGCATCCCTCATGTCTTAAATGAGAAACTATTACTAAATGAAATATGAATAAGATGATTAAGAATATAGTTTAAGTTCCATTAGAATTTGAATCAGCGCACTTGATATTGAATTTAATAGCTTAATATATGTAATACACATGGTTTAAAACTATTCTTTTTCTAGCATTTAAGCAACGGAAGAGCTGTTCATATTTAGAAAAATATTTATTGTGCGCTAAAAAAAGATATGTAAGTTAAATAGGTTACTGCTAAAAATATTGTTTTTGAATATTCCTGTAACTTTAAACTCATCATTTCTTAGTAACCTGTGCAAATTATACGTCCTACCAAGATTAAATTGATTTGAAAATTATTTGCACCTAATTTCCAAGAAAACATCTGAATTAAACCAACGTCAATCTTAGTATGGACAGTTGATGATGCTGTAGTTAGGGGTTGGTAAGGTAGGGTAAAAAGTTACCAGATCAGTCTGTCCAAACATACCTCTCCTCTACCAAATGTATAATAATATTATGTACCTTATCTCTATTATTTGGTAAAAACTCTACCTTATCTCTATTATTTGGTAAGAACTCTACCTTATCTGTTAGTAAAGAATAATAACATTTCACCTTCAAGTAATAAACAGCAATGTCTTTGTTAGTGTGAAAATCAATGAATTGAATACGAAATATTGTAATTCTCCAATAGCTCATAAAAAACAAAATCCTCTACCAATTATTAAGTATTTTGTGTTTTAAGCGCATAGATTTAAGAAAAGAAAATTTAATGTGTCAAAAAGTATTGATTGGCAATGAATTGTTTGCTTTTGTATTGACCAATGGCTATATCTCATCTTCGGTAAGCAATTGATAATTACAAGGAAATAGTCAGGCAGTTGCGCAATTGCAACTGAAAGCTTGTTTGAGACCTTTATACCTAATTTTCTCTATGATCAAATGCACATGCATACATTGAACATTTTGATGCCAAGGCTCTTATAACCATCAAATATGCAACCAGCTTTTGGATATGCTTGGGAGCAATATTAGCTGCTGGTACTGGGCTGTAGTCACGCTACATTGTATGAAGGCATAGTAACATGTGATGTTGCTGACGGCACCAATTGCATATATTAGTGGAAGAATCGAGTTAAGCAAGGGATGAATATTAATATAATTCTGATTGGATTGCTGAAGTTGTATTAACAGATACAAGTACAGTGTCTGCATCAGACAAAAAGTCACCAAAACATTGCAGCCAATGGATCTGAAATCTTAAAAGCTTCAGAAGAAGCAAACTCTTTACAGCTGTGAAGCTGTTTGCCTCAAATAACAGATAACACCCCTTGAGTCTTCACCAACATTAGATCACAAGGGAGTTGCTAACCTAGAGATTTTGCTTTGACCAATTGATCAGAATCCAACGAAGGACAATATTCAACAAGTTTTTGTAACATTGCATCATCTGCAACCAATATATCACTCTTTGGCTGATTTCCACTTTTTTAGTGTTTGGTGATAAAGGAACTGTAATTTAAAATTAGCATGTCAACACAAAGATTGATAAAACTCAGTAAGTGATAAGTTACTACTTACAAATGACATTAGCTTGGTAACAGGCCTAAGAAAACTTATGTTTGACTCAAAGCTGTATTCTTCATCATGAGTTAATGCATATGAAAGCAGCTCAGGCAGATCATCATGATTGTAGCATGTATTGAGAGCTTGCTTCCTGTCCAGAGCAGCCTCATCAATCTCATTTGTTAAGTTCCATTGAGTTGGAGTATCAAGATTAGAGGGTTCTTTTATTGGCAATCCAGCATGCTTACTTTCTTGAGCATAAATCGATCAACGCTATTTGCCACTTTGAATAAGCTTGATTACTATTTAGAGAGAATTCTGAATTGAATCCAAAACTTTATAAAAAGTTCTAACAGCCATTTGCAATAAACAAGTTGCACATCACAAAACATCATCTGTAGGTACATTTTTAGTATTCCGATACTTGTTGACAAGTGTTATCAAATAGAACATCCCAGTAAGCTCCTTGGTCCTGTTGTCAATAACTAAACACCACCTTATGGATAAACAGCTCACCAAATAAAAGTTAATATTCAAGTCATGAAGCAGACCAATGGTGAACTGATGCCACATCTAGGTGGCACACAAAAAATGTGAAGAAGTATATCAACTAAGCACCCATTTAAATCATCCATGCAATGGCATGTGAAACAGAAATTTTTTAGCGTTAAATTACTTTATCCATCAACTTCAGTACTTGGATGATTCTTTGTAAAAATAAGCTATGCATTAAGATTTGGCATTACAGCACAGAGAAATTCCATAATATGTCAACTGCTATGAATGTGCTTACAAATAAGACTCAATGCTAAAACAAAGAGTATACTTACGCAGACATAAGTTGTGTTGCTGAAAATGAACATACTTTACAGAACCACACAAATCCTAAACTTAGCCTGTCACCAAAAGTCCAACAATGACTTGCCATAAGCTTAGAATTCCAATATAAACAACAATGGCTTGCCATGAACTTAGAACTCCAATATGCAAAACAATGACTTGCCATGAACTTAGAACTCCAATATGCAAAACAATGACTTGCCATAAAACAGAATTCCATTGCTGCAACATGAATTTAACTGTTAATGAGTTAATTCCTAACACCAACAGAGTGTTTATGATGCTATTGATTTGCAGCTAGGTTCAGTGGTTTTCTATTATAACTTGGTAATACAAAAAAACACAAAGAACACCCATAGAATCAAAGAAAATACAAAAGATATGGTATATGAGACTTTAATGAACAGCAACTATCACAAGCTACAACCTACATGGTTGGAAGTGAGTTCTGATTATACAGCAAAACTATGCCCACTAAATAATATTAGCAGCTACAACTGACAGCATAAAAATAACTGAGTTAGGACGCAGCAATCATAACACTTTTATAAGACTTTGAAATGGCAACTTATCTATATGAAAAAGGAATGTTATTGTGAATATAGTAGTAGTTAGTGAAAGCATTGTCATTGCAGTCCTGTTCAGCAGGAGAGATTGGTGAAAAATTTTCAAATGCTTCCAGAGCATTTTGATTCTTGATGGTAGATACTGCTGATACAGATTTGCCAGTGATTTTGTGAAGTGCATGAGCAGTGAAAAGATAAGTTTTCCAACCAGATGCATTGGTCTTGCTTGAATATGATTCCTGACAAAGTTTGCACAAGACCTTATTGGCTGAAAAATCTGTAAGGTCCAAGTGGCATCATGAATAGTGTTTTGTTGCCTCTTATGACCACCATTTATTGCTTGATCATTGTCCTCTTCATCATATAAATTCAACTCAATGATATTGGAGAACGGTGCACCTAGATTAGGTGCAGTTACTTGTTTATTGTCTTAGTAATCCATCTAGTACACACAATTAATAAAGATGTTGATCCAGCTGTCATTATAGCATGATTGTTACACTGATAGCACCTAGTGTCTTTTTGCCTTTAACAATGTTGACTTTAAATGGTTAAAGACAAAACCATTTTTTTTATTCATGGATTAACTAAATGTTAAAAGTGAATTACAACTCCGTTTTCTACTACAATTATTTATATTATATTTATTTTTGATAAAATTTGACCAAGAAAAAAATAGCTTCTCTAAATAGTGTTGTTAATATCCATTCTCAGCAACTTATTTTACGCTAAAAATATATGCTGTTATGCATTTTTTTCTCATGCAATTCCTGTTGATCGTAAATATTTGAGTCATGCATGCAGTTTTATACTTGGATTTGCACTAAAAACTTTTTATTCTGATAATATCAAAAGTACACTGCAAAATCATTGCACTCCGAGTAAATTGCAGTTTACAGGATGGTTGAAAAACTTAATGCTACACTTACTTCTTGTTAGGAACATGAAACACAACAGAACACAGGAAACTGTGGTAGAAATATGTGTATATTCATCATGCACTAATTG
>JAULBW010006163.1:0-17579 GCA_032358265.1 Vaucheria bursata | reverse complement strand
CCAAGGGCACTTTCAACTTTTTGCCAAACTTCTGTAGAAAGTAGCAAATTTACGTTGCAAGTAAACAGGATTTATGCGTTTTTACTATATTGCCAATGTCATCAATGAGAAGGTATGTTGTTAGAAACGCAAAATACAGCAAAACACAAGAAACCCTGACAGAAATGGCTATATTTATCATGCACAAATTGTGAAGACAGAAGTGAAATAACTCCATCAATGCAACAAAAGCTTTTGCTCAACTGGCATCCCTGTAGTCAATATTTTTGGAACATTATAAATACTTCAACAAGAACTTACTGCAGCTACAAAAGTAGAATTAACCATTAAGTGCATTAATATCTAGTGGATTTTAAATAATACATGATTTTTTCTAAGATCGTTTTAGTTCTGCGTCATGTGATTCATTGATTGCTGAGATTGTTAAGATAAAAAACTTACAGGGTACATAATTAGCAAGAGTACAATCTTGAGTAGAAATTAAGTTTATATAGTAAGGCAGCAAAACTTATATTTATGGGTAGAATCTATGAAATCTAGGATTCTTTTTTTGTACATAATTGATATCAGATATGTTATGATGGCAATGATACAGGAACTTTTGGTGAGATAATGTTATGTAGTTCTAGAATATTCAGTGTTGACATGCTGCTATAGCACATGGGCATTAGCATAGTAATGAGTGGTGTGTATTTTCAGAAACTACCTGCAATTCAAAATAAATATAATATAAACTGCAGTAAAACGTTATCTTATATAAATGATAAGGCAACTGCTTCTATCAACTATAACACAATTTTAAGACATCAATTTATTTCTATGATTATAATAATAAACTGTATTTAAATGTAAATTTGTTAGGACTTGACTCATTACACCATACTTTCAATTTGGATATATTTGTTTGTTGAGCAATATTGTTTGTATTTGCCAACTGATTAAATAGATGTGTTTTTAAGATTTACTTTTGGCAGTACATGTGGATCTAATATTTCATTGTTATACACTTTCTGGTTTGTGTTTTCCTTTGTGTTGTTTTTATGCATAACTACTAAAGATAGATCCTGACAGCATAGCATTAGTGCAAATATACAAAAACAAGAACTCCTTGAGTATAATCTTGTTGAATATATTTCAAAACTGCTAAAATATCTTGTTGGGAAAAAGTAATAACAACTGCCATTGTAATCTCTTAATTAATCAGAAGCAATTCAGAAGTATGTGTACATTAAACTTCAGTGAAATGCATACACTGAAGAACTGTGAGCTATTGAAACTTTATCATCAGTCTTGCCTCCTCTTGGTAGTGCACTTCCTGCATGCAAATATTTTGCAACTTAAATTTCTGAAAAACAATTTTGCTCTAGACTGCAATAAGACTGTTAATCATGATTGAATGAAGAGATTCAGATTATGAACAATGGGCTTAGCTGGTCATTGATAGTAAAATGGCTATGTTGCCAGTGTGATTGATTACTTTGACCATTAAACTTAACAGGAGAGAAACATTAGAAACCTAAGTTCTTGCAGCTTTTGATTAGATGTAAAACAATGCTCTGTAAATCACTTATTCCATTGTTGCTTAAATTGAATATAAAAATGTCATTTGATTTAATTGAGTATACAGTATGAAAATCCAACCATGTTTCCTCATTTACATATTCAGCTCACAAGAAAAATTACTCTCAGATTTTTACCAAAATCTACTGCATTACAGTTAAGTCCATAAACTATAATAAAAAGCAAGATACAGTTATTCTTAAAAATCTAAAGTATTGTTTTGATATCTTAGAAAAAAACTGTTGTGGTAGTAGTGTTCAGTTGCATACAGAACACATTAATACTCTGGGTAATACTAATTTAACCTCAATGCAAACTTGAACTTTTTACCAGAGGCTCAAATTGAGAGACCCATGAATTTGATTTTTAGCCTACATTAACAAATCAGCTTTATATGACTGATACCACATGGTCAGTACATTTTTGTACAACTTCCAGTCAAAATCAATTTTTGACCAAGTATCAAAAATGCAATGAAGAAAACACAAAAAAATGGATAAGAATTACTTCAGAGACATTACATTTTCTAGTTTTATTGATAGAAGTGAAGACACTCTATCAGCACAACAACAAAAACAAATACAGCCCTGCAGTACAGTTCAACAAACCCCATTACCTCCTGTGTTACATTAAAATGCATCCCTAATATTCCAAATGTGCGAGTTTCCTTGAATCATATAATTGTACAAATCTTTTTGAATCTTAAACCGCATCTACAAATGGCATTAGTACTCTAGGAAGTTAGTTCCTAACACCAAGACTATAAAAAATAAAAAATGTAATCTTTGATTTTAGCTTATACAGCCTTTCAGGTAACAAAATAAAAGCTCTGGCTCCTCTAAGGTCCCAAATTATTTCTGTGCCAAAAAAAGTTGCCAATCTCAACATCAATTTCAAATTTGTAGACTGAATATTAGAAAAGAAAGTGAGCATACGATTGACAGCCAGCAAATAATTTTTTATGTAACAATTTTACTTATATTTTACAATCAGGTGGAATGTCTATTTTTGCAGTAAAGTATTTCATGTATTAAGAAAATCATTGGTACCTATAAAATAAGAACTTTTTATTCTTCTTAAAACTAATCGTTCTATTTGGAATATCAATCTGGTTGATACTACTTTTCAACTTGATGCCATGAAGTCTGGTTTATATAATGTGCATTTTTAGAATTTGAACTAAGCATTTGCAACAATTATTAGTTTTGATATATGAATTGTGCTCAAGTATTGTTCATTTTCTTAATTTATTTTTTGGTTTCTTATTTCTTTTCCTTTCTATAAATTTCTTTTGAACTTTTCGGAAAGTAGATATTGCAGTTATTGTTTTTTAGGAATCATCACAACAAATTGATTGTCATCAAAGAAAAATGACTATCATTATTGTTCATGTGAAAAAGTCAATATTTTGCCGAATAATTTGATTATTTTGCCGAATAATTTGATAATTTTACGCGAAGCAGACATTTATCGAATGATCCAGAAGAAGAATGCTAATGAGGTAGCAAAAACATAACAGTGGTATTATTTTGTGAAATGTTAAAGAGCTGATATCTGAGGAAAGAAGCAGAAAGATCTGATGCAGTCTCAACGCTTCTTGCAAATCTCATTTAAACTGTGCTGAAATGAAATCTGGCAACGTATTCGCTTTTAGTACAGACTTGAATAACATGAGCGGTGTATAGTCTCATATACAGTACAGACGATCTTTAAAGCTACTATGAAAACCATAGTACATCATTCTAGATAGATACACGCCCAAGTCTCATAATAAGATTTTATTGTCAAATTTTATCTCACATAAAATCCATGGCATTTCAAATAATTATCCGAGAGTTTTTTTTGCAACGGTTTTCAACTTTAGAAAATAGCAGTATCAAACTGATTCTGATGTCAGAATCTACAATATTAAACGTATATTCTAAATGGTCTACCAAGAAACATCATCTACTAAATAGATTTCCAAGTATTAAACTAAAAACTTACAAGTGCCATCAACAGTGTAGGCTTAACCCTGTCTTCTCTGAAGAACCTGTAGGTTGAATTAAAGATGAACACAATAATAGACAAAATACTTTGAACACGTTTTCTACTAGTGTATTAATGCATTGTCAAGAAGTTATCGTTCAACTTATTCTCAACAATATGCTACTATAACAGACAGTTGCTCTTTGTTGCATTTTCGTTACAAACCTTCAACTTAACGTTAACCCATGAACTTCAACCCAAAATACTTGAGGCAACATGTCATCATCCAACGAACGGATTTGGTAATGCTGACTTGAACATCTTATCGAGCCGCTTTTTTTCCTAAAAAAGTAACCATATGGCATAATTGTTCTTTAAATTATTTAATTCTCTAATCAGTTGTGTCTGATTATTTCAAATATAAATATATACATACAGACATTTTTATAACTCATCATAAAAAAGAATATTGTACTAATGAAATTGTTAAGTGCATTGGATTTTCTGATATATAACAAAAAAGTTATATAGTGATGGTTTTGCTGATAATTGCATTGAGTAATTGATATTTCCTTTAAATTGCTTTGCGTTAAAATCTCACATTTCACGATCTGTTTCATATTGTTTTCCTTTATAAGTAATATATGTAAATTTTGAGCTATTAGCTTTGAGGGAAATTTTATATTATTTTCAACTTTTCAGTTCGAGTTCTGACATCAAAGATATTGCTAAAAAAGCATTATATGAATAGAAGAATTTAATAAGTTTACTCCTAGAGAATGATACTATTGATATCTTTCCTTTTTAGATTTTATGAATTTGCTAGCTTGCTTAGGAAAAAGATTCCTACATGGATAGCATCTTTACAGCAGCAAAAATCTTTAATTACTCCTAAATATGCGTACAATAAAGCGATGCATATCTTTCATAACTTCATGCTGAGGCCTTTAGTCGCTTGGTATAGGCTCAACCTCTTAGTAAGTAAATTTGGTCTATTTTTTAATTTGGATGAATTTTCGATGAAGGCAGTAAAAAATTAACATGATTAGCCCTCCTATTCTTACCTACAGCGATGCAAAGAGCATGGAAAGTCAAATAAAATTTCATCATATATTTGCTTACATAAAAATTACATCTTCATATTGTAAATCTATATAGAGTTTTTCAACCCATTAATATAGGACAAAAAAATAAATTATATTGATAGAATTCGCTTTAGTGGCAAAAAAAGTTAAAAAAGAAACGCAACATTTACAAAAAGAGTAGTAATTTGAGACTGACAATTGAATCATTTAAAAAAATAATGTTCAAATGTATGTCTGTTCAGCTGGATATAGACAGAATGTTTTACGATTTTATCACATTAACTAATATTGCATACTTTTCAAGTAAATGAGAACATGATGATGCCTCAGTGATACTTTTACTAACCTATTCTCCTTCTCTCCCAAATATTCGCAGCAAGTGCATGAAAAGCGCAATAATATCCGTATACAGTGCTATGCTACCCAAAGCCCAGTCTTTTCTATCAATCATGTCACTGTTCCGATGTTTCCCCCCAATAACTCTTTGAGTGTCGTAGACGATAAACAGGCTGAACAAGCAGGCACCGATCGAACTGTATAGTACTTCAAAACCTTCGAACGTGCTAAATCAAAACCAAAAGAATATGGTATTATTGTCAAAAATTAATTCTATCTGTAATAATAGGAATCTGCACACATGTAAGAAAGCTCTCGATTAGGTCGCATTGTGCCTAAGACCTTTCGACTAAAAAAGGACAATATAAGTAAAAAAATATCAAAAGTAACTTAAAAAACAGTATATTAATCTGAATGAGTAAATAGGTCTAAGCATAAAAAACTAAATCATCTGGATAGCTTAATTAATGTGAATGACAGCTGTAGTTACTTCAAAAATCACGGACGACATAAACTAAATTTGCTTTCAATTTATGCATTTCATAATATTACCTTTGTTTGACATAGGAATTTAAGAATTAAATATAATTCAAGAAAATGCTAAAAATTCTATGCTTATTAACAAAAGCTGCCGTAACGAAAACAAATATTACTTACTTTGGAAACAACAACTTGAGAATACCAAAGGAAAAAAAGATGATCAAACCCGACCCGAGAGCTGACCCTACCCCAGTAAGATCATACTTAGGATTCGTTTGAAATGCATAAATGCTCAATCCAAAAGTTGCAGCTGCTGTTTGAATCAATGCTAAGAAAACGCTTTTTGATTCAAAAAACAAACAGAACAATGAAACAATAAAACATTCTCCAATGGTGAAGAGAGCAAGGAGAGACAAAGTGGGGGTGAGGCTATTCCCAAATATTTTTGATTCGAGTGCAAGAAGAGAAGATATTGTTACCGCTAAACCACCATACATGACTCCCGTGAACCTCTTTTGCCCTTCTCCAGCGAGAAGCCAAGAAAAAATCGTGCGTTTGTTTTTGCTTGAAAAAATTACAGCAAGTGCGGTAAACGCCAATTGGCACGTCAGGCATAGATAGACCTTCCGAATGAACCCAACCCTCGAATCACGAAGCATAAAAGCATCAGCGTAAGAAGTGGGACTATCATTATTTACGCTATCATCTGCAGCGTCAAGTTTTGAGCGTGAAATGAAACCAAGCGTATTCTTCTCCGAAATATGAGAAGACTTTGATTTAAATAGTCCATATTTTGTCAGATTTTCGCGCCCCTTGAACTTTCTAGGTAACGTGGGCTCACTTGTACTACAAATAATACTCCGAATAAAATACGGCGCGATAGATAATGATAAAATGAGTGATCTAAAACATCGCATTGATGAATACATCACCAACAAGTTTTAGAAGGAAGCAAAGAAGCGAGCTAAATACGTAAATCATGACGTTGCATGTCCATGTTTTTGTACTATCATTGCCGCAAATAATTTTTACTTTTATCATTACAGCAAAAATGTTGACTAATCAGAAGCATCCAGTCCTAAAGCATATGAACAGAGAGAAGATCTAATTCGACTTAAATAATCTAAAGATGTCAAATAATATTTGAAAAATAGCGTAGTCACACCAGAGTTCGAATTTGTACGGTCTCAGCTCGGAACACAGTACAGAAGCATAGCCATAACTACTTGAGGTCCACACGTAAACAAGTGGTTGAAATTTTTATAATTCTTAAGGAAAATTGTTCAGTGAAGTAGCAATTTTTCAGTTCATGCAACTCTTCAAGTGTGAACTCTTTGAAAAAAGGTAAAAATAAAGCTTTATATTCTTCTGTTCACGTGTATATTTTAAGATAATAGGCCTAGTCATTTCGTAGCTATGTAATGTAAGTGAGAGAAAAATCATAGCTCTTAGACGATGACATTCAAAGCATAGTCATCATACCATAATACATTTGATTTTAGAAAGTGTCATTTTTAGATGATTATGCCTTGGAAAAGATTCATTGAACAAATAAGGTACTGTCAGGATCTAATATGTTTTCGCCGTGTATTGTTTATTTATCTACGATTCTTTCAGAGATTTGTGATTTATATCGATTAAATTCGGTTTGTATGTGCAAGGTTAGGTTGAAAATGTTGACAAGATTCACTCTCGTCAACACATGAATTAAGATTAATGGAAAGTATTGAACGTTTAGTATCTCTATGTTATATTGTTCTGGTTTTCTAGTTTACACTTGATACGATTTGTTAGTCTTGACAGGTACCTAAATACATCTCAAGAGCTTTAAAAAATAATCATTGGAAATCACAACTTAAGATGAAATTTTGATAGTCACAATTTTCAGCATGATTTAATATTAATTTGAACATAGAAGGTCAAACTAAAAGTTTAACTAGTTTCATAAGTAAAAAATAAAATATTTATTTCAAATATTCATAAATATTTTGTAACAGGATGGTACAACATGCAACAAACTTCTGTATTTTAATTTGATAATGCAATCTCATTGCAATCAGCATCTTGTCAGTCATTTGCTCTCTTTGCAACTAATTTTTTAGCTGTGAGTTTTCAAACTGGAGAAGCATAGAAGAATTCTTTCATTTTTCAAATCTAGGTAAAATTTTTTGCTCGCTGGATTGATGCAATGAAACATTATGAAGGTGTGAAATTTTCAAGAAATATTAATTGGTCTAAATTAGTCAATAGGGTTTCAAAAAATATGTTTTTCTGGAAAAATCAATTGATGCTGTAAATTTAAGATCTACAGCTCTGTAGCGTATTTTTCAATTTGCACATATCATCATTGAAATATGTATGATATCTGCAAATATATTTTGTTTATACCAAAAGTCATTGGAACATTTAGAATGAAAGGAAAACTTAACATAGTTTATTATCTGGAAGTATTGAAAAGTTGAGAACACACCTTTAGCTTGAGTGTGTAAAGATAATATATTTTGAAGAACACTCGATATGTTACATTGATTTATATCACTCTTTGCAAGCAGGTAAAAATTCAATTTCTTCAGAATATATAGTTGCCAACAAGTTGTGACCATTCATTTCATAGATCTTTTCTGGGAAAATGGTTGATTTTTTCTAGTGAGGAAGCTGGCTATGCCAGCTTACACATTCATATAGAGAGCTTATCTACAATAATTAGTTATTGATGGTGCACAAAGAATTAGATAATAAACTTCAGATAGAGAAAATAAGAAAAAATATAGGGATGTTTTTGATTGAAGCGTTGAGATATATTTCAATGTGGCATTGTTTCAGAAAGTTTTTCAATATATTCGAAAATGGCTGGTACAGTAAAATACAAACATAAATCAATCATAGCAACTACGAAACAAAAAATTATTTTTCATTACGTCTATTGAATGAGATTCGAAAAATGGACCGAATTCATTCATAGTGTTAAAAAAGAATATCGCAAAGACAGTAATATTACAAAGGCTTCGAACAAAAGGAAATGTGCAAGTGGTCCTGAAAACTCCACTAATAAAATGACTACCATGCAATATTTGAAATCTTAAAAGTATTCTAGCTGAAACCAATATTCTGTAGTGACCGGAATGTGCCCTTTTTGGGACTTTTTTTCTTCTTCGGACTTTTGGTTTCATTACATCTGAAATGCAGAAAAAATAAAATAAATGAAAATTATTTTGGAATTTATTTCTTTAATATTTGGAGTTTTAACATGATTGAATTTAACATTTCAGTAATTGAAAAAGTGTATGCCCTTGAAAACACCCCACAAAAACTTTCATTGATTAAATTAATGCTTATTTTTTGTAAGTTTGAATGAGCTAAAACGACTTATGATTTCACATGCTTATATGTAAATTACTTCCAAAAATCTTCACTCAAAATGAAATTAAAGTTAAATATAAATGTGATTTAAGTGTTGAATAGTACTATATATCGCAAGAGTATTTTGAACCTTTCAGAAATTATTCCGAAATATACTTAAGCAAAAAAGTAATCAAAGCATGTGTTTGTCTCTTCAATGCCGTATCAAACCATCTACCAGTGTTAGCGATGCACTTAAGTTAGCAAAATCTTTCTATACATTCTGCAGTACTACCCAAACACATACTCTGCCATTATGAATAAAAAATTTACTCGTGGGCCAAATCTAGTGCCACTTGGAGGCCTAAATAGCCATTAGTATAGTAGCGGTAAAAATGCAAGGACTCGAGGATACACCTTTCTTAAAAAGGCAACATTCACTTACGTTAGTATGGATTCTGCATTCTTGTCAACTATGAGCACTGGAGCATCAAGCATATCCAGTTCATACTGAGTAAGTTCCAGTTTGTTTAACCCCTTTATAAGACCATTCGATGTCTTATCGACTAATATTTTGGTGTGGCGAAGGAGAGCAAATAGCGGTAATGTGCCGCCCTGCATGTGCTGTTTCGATAGTGCCACAAGCTCATGCAACGAATCTTCAGCAGCATCAAGAAACTCTGAATCAATCATAAAAACAGTTCTTGGCTGTTCTTGATACCGGGCTAGTACGCTCTCTATCGCTGCCTATACATGCATTTTTTTAAGATATTAATAAAGGTAAGATTTTTTAGTTAAAAAAACTTCAGATAAAAAGAATCTATCGAAACCACCAAATTAATTTGATGTGTTCAAAAATCTGAAGTCGAATTTTGCACATAATGACTATTTCATTTGTTCGGTAAGTGAAAATACATTTAAAGTATATTCATTACATCCGATACTTGCGGTAAATTTTTTGGCTGCTAGGGAGAATAAGTTTACTCTTTGAACAGTCACACAGGCTACCTCGAATTTTACTTTATCTGATTAATCCCATCAATAGAACATTGTTCCGAATAATTTATGGAAAGATACGTTACATTTTCATAAGCCTGTGCGCAATGATACTGGTTTCTGGTTTAAGAGATTATGAAGTTCCAAGTAACTAAAGAACAAAAACAGACAGGACCATCGTACATATAGCACACTTTAAAAATAATTTATATATATATACAATGTCCTTAGAAATCTGTATCAAGCAAAAGGTCACATTTAGAAATGCATAGAGTAATTTTTGGGGGAGAGAGGATTGCTTACAGACAAATCGAATGTAGCCATTAGTTGTGTTCCCAGAAATACACTGCAAACAATGTCACATATTGGAAAAATATAGACAAAAAATGATTTGTTGGGATGACATACTCACAAACCAAGTGTAACCTTTCATTTCTTACTCCAGTTCTAGAGACAACAGACATGCTGCAACTTTCCATTATGTTTTTATTTCCTTGGACAATAAACACAAAATCAAGTGTAACTATTTGTCCATGTCTGTTTTTGAAACAATATAGGAATCATGGCAATACATACCTGAATATCTATAGCCCACCAGGTGATACCCCTGCAGTTGGCACATACCGCTGTACCAGTTCCAAAGAGCTGCGCTACTCTTTTAGCCAGATTTGTGACCTCCTTTGCCCATGGAGGTGCCCCTTCTCCTAACCCCTCAAGAACTCCTAACATATCACAACTATATTTTCTGACGTCATTCATCGAACTAGCTCTAGACAGGGATCGGATAGAACATTCCTCATCCCAATGATGACTTTCGCTTAAAATAGAGATATCTTGTGGAATTGGTAAACTTTTCAAAAGACTAGAACTGAGTCGTAGCTTTTCGTCGATTGGTAAATTTACACTGGATTGCTTCACGAGAGATGATGACCTAGATGAACGAGAACCTTCGAAACCTGAAAAGTACAAGAACATTATATAAATATATATATATATATATATATATTTATATCATTGAAAACTATTTATCTCTGATACATTCAACATAAAAAAAATAGCAAATTGAGTTTTGTGCATCTAAGACATTGGGTTTAAGATTTTTAATTAAAAAATGTTAGTACAGAAAACTTGGGTTCAACACGAACACATATTACAACGTTATTAATTGTGATCACAGAACATCTTTACTATAACAGTTAAAGATAAGTAGATTTAATGTTTCCTTCGCAAGGGAAGATTTCAAAATGATTAAACATTTAAAATCCTGTGCAAATCAGTTAAAATGGCATAAAAATACTCTGACTCTAATTACCTAAGTTATTATACAAATCTCCTTTCTCGTTATTGCTTTGATTTTCGACTGGAGTTACGATCTCATTATTTGAGCTTGTTTGGCTCATTTCGCACTGCGATGTAGAATTTAACCTAGATTCCACATCGATATTAGAAGACGATGGTTGAGACAACGGCTCAGGTTGAGATGCATTTTTCTCAGATGTCTTCATAAATATTTTAAATGGCCATTTTTTCTTGGATATAGGCCCTGAACTTTCAGTGGCTTTGCCAATTTCTCTAGGCCCGCAACCTTCTTCGAGATCTGGATATGGTAAGTCACCGAACGCTGGGGCAGAAGGATCATGAACATTGCTAGTTGAAGTACCATTTGGGTCACTTCGATTCTTGGTCTGAGATCTGTTTGCTTTTCGTCTTTTGTACCAGATTGCTAAGAAACTGACAAACAGAATGGATCCAGCAGATGTAGCGCCGCCGAAAACCACTTTCGAGTTGCCTGCTTCTGTTGTATCTTCACTTTTTTCCGTATCATTTTTACTTAAAACATCTTCGGTTTTTTCTTCCTGAGGCATAGGTGAATCTAAAATATCCAAATCTCGATGCGCGTTATTCGCTGACACTACACGGTGGTTTGCAGCAATACACTCGAAAACTGAACGTAAAAGTTTCACTGAAAGATCGACATGAGGGTCGGGCGGATATTTATCTTGAAAGCGTTTCACTATAGTCAACGAGTAATGATCGTCACTGAGAAGATTGACGAAACTAAATGAGCAACCATCATTGGAATTGCAATCAGCGACCTGCTGATCACAATTTTTCGATACGATAACTCTTTCATTGCCTCTTGCGAGACCTAAAATTGCCACTAATAAGGGCACTTGAGTCAGAGACCGACGCATATCAATAAATATTATTATTCAACAATGCTAAAATAATGAAACTACAATCCTAGCTTTCTCTTCATTGCTATGTGCTATTGAGATTAGCCCGTCTCACAGAGCAAATAAAACGAACGTCAAGATGAAGGGTAACATAAACGTGAATATTGCGAAGCAAGGCATGTGGGAACATATTCTTGATCATCGATTTCAGTTGAACCACCGCAAATAGCTCAACTTTTACGGCAATGAACGTAACTAGTGCTGTGCCATCAAGCATATGCGAAAGAGATATGTCAGGTGACTACTTTTAACCAGTTTTCTTGAAGTAAGAACCAGTTGTTGCGACGGCGAATATGATATAGAACTTCATACTTTCCGGTAAGCTCAATACAACTTGGCTTTTGCGTAAATGCCGTGTTTATGTAGAATGGTTTCAGTGACATAAAAATAATCTCCGAGTTGTAGTTTTCTAAGCATTAATTTTCTGCCGGCATACGTCTTCATACGACTCAACTTGAAGTTTTATCTCTCGGAAATACAAATCTTTCTATTCACGGGGTTTCACATCTTGATCCTGATGAGATCATATCGGCTTGAATAAACGGCCGAAGTGATACAAAAGATTTCCGACATCATTTTACCAATAAAAATTGTTTGTAATTTGAAATATTTGTTCCTAATTATTTCGATTAAATAATTAAAAAGATAGTTTGAAAAATATTTGAGTGGTGCGGATCTAACCTGGAAGGTTGTCTTTCTAAGGAACTGTAATACTCAATCTTAACCACTCGGCTGCCAAAGCTGCTTTCAATAAATTTAAAAAAAAACACCAACAAAGTTTTATGGTACATCTGGTTAAGCTTAAATGTTGACTCAGACACTCATTCATTCAAATCCATCATCGATATCATAACAAAACAAAATTATCAGTTGGAAAATAATTTAAAAGAATGGCTCGCACTAGTTCTCAATAGACAATGAGAGTATGCCACACCAAAAAAAGTTTATAGAGATGAATTGCCAAACAAACTGGTTAGACATTATGGAATACTTCTTGATATTATCTGACATGAGAGATACGGTGGATTTATTAGATTAGGGTAGTCAGTGAACAACAAGTATCAAGTCAATACTATCAAAAAACATTTAAATCCAAAGTTCACAACCTTCATTTTGACTGTATTTGATCATGCAAAGTTTTATTCTCAAGTTGTATGGACTGTTACACATTGGGCAGAAATGCCATTCATTCATCTTTGCCTTATGAAGCCACAAAATTCATAAAAAATATTTATGGTTTGCTAAATATCATTTGAACTTAATCATCACAAAAATGTAAAAAGAACAATGACAATAACATTCTAATAATATTTCCTTAGGCATGCACATGGTAAATTTTCCGAATCTAACCAAATCAGCTTCTCTACTACTTACTCATATGCTAAATAGCTGCCAAATTTGGTCTTGCTTTGCAACTCATTGCATTTAGACTTGTTGCTGTATGCTGCTATGAAACAAAATTGTAAATTTCTGATACATTCTTTATTGAGGATATAAAGTGGAATTTTACAGGTTATATTTATGGTTATCTTTACTCCCTTTCAACATGTTTGTCGTAAAACTATTATTAGATATAAAAAAACTCCACAAAGAGTACTATTTAATATAGCTAGAAGGTTACATTCTGTGTTGTTCATTAAAATCTTTGATTCAATTAAATCTGCTGCCAACTACACGTATAATCATCAATAAAGCTTGAAATTTAGAGCCATACAATGACACTTTTTGAATTGATTGCAGCTGCACACAAGTTTCTAAAGTAATATCATGAAATTTTCAGTATTACAACCAAGTAGTGCCATTTGAATGCAATTATACTATTGAGAACAGGAATAAAACATTTAGAATTTCAAGAATATCAAGTGAGATTAAAATAACAGTCTTTTTTCATTGGACAAGTGCTTCATTTATGTGAATGTAAGTTTGAACTTGATGATGATGGAAGAGACCATTCAAGAAGCCACAAAAGACTGCATCAGTAGAAAGTGATTTTGCCAACAAGGCTACCCTAAAGAGGCATCTCCTAAATGAAACTAATAAACCACTTTTCTATGTATAGAAAAGGGACATATATAGCTAGATAGCATCTTGGTATATAAACTACCTTTTCATTGAAACATATGCACAAATATTTAAGAAAATAATGCGGTTTTATTTGTCAAGACATGCTGAAAAATAACTCTACAAAGAATATGTAAGACTAAAGAAATTGGCCTCAAGAACTTTAAACCTTAAATTTTGGGCTGCACAACATAAATGTAATATAGTATCAGGCCATGCAAGTATAGCTTTTAAGTTTGTGTTATAATTTAAAGTGTCTTAGTATTGTGAATATAGTAAGAATCTCTTTGACTTGCATTTTTTATAGCTTCTGTTGTTTTATTGTATGCTGCACTACTATATATCTTAATTGTCCTATTAGACAAAAAAGTTGCAGAAAGTTTTTATCAAAATACTGATTTAAAACTACACAAAATAATGTATTTGAAACAAAAATTTATAGTATGGCATTAGCTGTTTCATGAAAGTTGATGAACACAATAACACAGTATTTTTTACTTAAGCAATACTAAATGCTAAATATTCTAAAGCTCATTTGTTACTTCTCACCCAGCAGAGTTTTAACACCAAAAAGATCTTGTGAACCTTTTTTAGTTGCAGTTAGCAATGCAAAAATTGATAAGCACTTGCAAATCTACATCCAGTGTATCCTTCAAATGCATGTGTAAATGCCTTCAAATTTTTTTATGATATTGAAAGTGATTAATGATAGTTTCAAATCATTCTTACTTGCAAAAAATGTGAAATTTTATATTCAATGAATATTTGTGCAGGTAAAATTATTTTGAATAACAAGTAAAATGCTCTGTTTAGGCCACCAAAATATTCATACAACCAATTTTTTTGAAAATCTTAGTAAATGGACAAATTTTAAAAAGTTATACTTATCATATGTTATGACCTAGATATTACTTATTTATTTATGTCAAATTTGGTAAAAGACTGCAAGGTTTGAAGTTGTGTGTTTTTTATTGATATCAAAAATGGTTAGCACTTATAAATTGACAATCTGTAGATGAAATAACCTTGATGCTCTGCACACAATATTCATTTCTGTCAAACAAACATAAGTATATGAGATGCTAAAACTTTTTATATAAAATATGGGATGAACAAGCACTAAGTATACCTATTCACTGAACTCTCTTAAGTTACCTCCACAAGTACACATCAACCAACTACGTGTTTGTGACTCTGATATATAAACCATTATCTGCTCCTTTTATACTATCATCATTCATACTAATGTAGCTGATAAAAACCAATTTCTCAAAAAAAGTTTAGGTGGCTTTCAATATGATTTCATCAACATAACTACTGTACCATAGTTATAAAGTTTGCTAGTAACAAGTATAGCAGCTAAATATTACAGATATACTGTTGAAAGCTGCTGAATATAATATAATTTTTCTTGCACTGCCAGAAAACCAACTACATTTTTGAACTAATTGACATGCATTTTATGTTTTATGAACTTTACTGAAGTGAACAATTAGTAATTACATGTGCAAGCATGCAATCAAAGAAATTTGAAATAAAGATGCAATAAAGTGTCATGACACACAACAAACAGGCAAACAATGTAAGAGGGTAACAGCTCATATGTACATTATTTCTTGACCCGTGTTGTGAGAAGTGATTACACTCTTCCAACACAACATTACTAATTTTTGACCTATTGTATGACTAGCCACTTATTGAGAATGTGACTAGCACATAAATAAAGAATGTTGCTAAAAGAAAAGTCTGCAGCTAAAATAGAAAAAGGAATTAACTAATAATATAAGTTAATTCCTGACATTAAGATTTAGGTCATTGCATAGAGTGAAGGACTGCTTGGTAAAAGAAAATAAATTTGATAAATGTTGAAAATTACAGGAATGTGTCAGTTAATTTTCAAAATTACAAGTAAGGCTTTGCTTATTCCAGATAATGTCAACAACCTAAAACTAGTAATACTGGTCACAAATTGTTGTTTTTTACCTAAATAATGCTTCATAAAATTGGAATATAGATTGCATTGTAGCTATAATAAACGTTGAGTTTGAATTGTAGCAAACATATTAAAAATCAGGAGCAAGTACAGTCTAGCACAAATATGCTAAGAAATCAAGACTACTTTTTTAATTTTTACTTATTTTTTAATTTGTTGAAAACGATGGAGGCAAAAAAAGTATGATTTTTTACAGCAAACCTATGGCAGTAAATTTTATTTTAAAACAGAACCATAGATTCATATTGAACTTAACATTTGTTGTTTTGTTTCTTATGTAGTTGAGTATCAGGTTTACTCCTTTATCAGCAAGAGAATTTCTTCTACTAGTAACATAAATTGTGCAATTGAAAAACTGGAATAAGTTTAATGTTCAGTGGGAACTGTATGCACATCTCAATCACAATCTTATATAAGTTTTACTTGTTTCATATAGGAGAACATATGTATACAATACAGTACAGATTAGTGTAGCAACCATAGAAGTTGTAAAACTATTTTATTTTTAGCAAATACTTAACTTACAAGAGCATCTTTTTGTTTCCTTTTTTTTTGAAAAAAAAATTTGATTATTTAAGACCGGCATACATGCATGCATCAACAACATTTATGTTTTAACGAACATTGGTGGTGATTTGAAACTTAAAAAAAATCATTGCAGCAGAAGCTTTATTGAAACAGTCTAATTTTTTTTGCATAGACAAATCACAAAAATAGTTACAAATGAAATTTTTAAAAAGTGCAATTTTTGCAAGCACTAAAACATTGTGTATTAAAAAATTCATGGACTTGATCTGATCTAAATATTTTATTTATAAACTGCACATAAGGTTAGTTTGTGCACACTATTTAGTGTGGATGCCTATAAGTATCTTAGCCCCAAAGTGCACACCAGAATAGACTGCTTGTACAATGTCACACTTGATTTTAAATAATTTTGAATAAGAATAATGTATGTCTTCAATAAAGGTATATATCAAATATGCATGCAGAAGTGTTGATGGATACTGCAAATTACTGTTCTGCATATTTTTAGAAATTGTGTTGAAATTTTTTGTTCAACAGTGTAAAATAGGAACTTAACTGCCATACATTTCAAAACTTTTTTAGAATTGTTAATTCATAAATCACACATCTTGTAACATTGTTAGTTGATTAATTATTAAATTTATTTTGTATATTTAAACTCTTTTGGCTTCATTAAAGACACTTAGGGATCATTTTGCTAGGCCTCAATATATGGTGCTCTCTGCAAGACTTTCTTAAGAAATTGAACATCAGGTTTTACTGATTAGAA
This sequence comes from Vaucheria bursata, assembly GCA_032358265.1. Lineage (NCBI taxonomy): Eukaryota > Xanthophyceae > Vaucheriales > Vaucheriaceae > Vaucheria > Vaucheria bursata. The sequence goes on along the minus strand of JAULBW010006163.1, from coordinate 227 downwards.
GTTGTACTAGTTTGTTTTCATTTACTCCAAGAACTAGCAAAACCAATTTATTGTCTTCCCTACAGAACATGATGTTTTAAATAACTGGTCTCACATGGTGTATGCCTTCCACAATTTAGCTCCATTCATACGTTTTTTATGAACTTTTCTGTTGTTAGGAATCAATATATTAAAGACTATGCATATAACCAATAACAAACATCACCAGAAACCCAAAGAAGACACAA